>CAJNIZ010047974.1:0-33212 GCA_905231905.1 Symbiodinium pilosum | reverse complement strand
AAAAAGGGCCCATAATTTTGGCAACCACCCATATATGGGAATCTTATTATGGTTATGGTCAAATCCATAGTCTATAGACTTGGGGTACTGCCTTGACACTGTTCCAGCCTCTTTGAGGGTTTAGGGCTTATCGCGTCCCAAGTGCTGCGCACCGACCCCCATGCATTGTATAATATTCGGGAACATTCAAGCAGCCCTAGTATGAAAAGGGAATGGCAGCCTTCGTCTGGAGGAGGGCGCGTGCGATGCTGCCATGCCCGACGGTGCCAAGGCCTTTGGAGCTGCATTCACATGCCAACGCAGCTGGAGGTTTCCGAAAATCGCAAATCCTTTTTGGGGATCCTTTATTTTCATAAGCCCTGTAAGAGCTATAGTCGAAACTCCTTAAAGTGGGTTATATGGGAGTTATATCGGGGAGTATTATAGGGGTTCTGAAGGGCGATGCTAGAAGTTCAGACCATAGCTCGTATATTTGGGGCTTTGTTGCAGGCCTCAATTAAGAAAGTTGCCTTTTTCATGCCATGACCGAATCGAATCGATCGACATCGATGTATCGATTCGATTTCCAGCGATCTACGGCGATCCTCCGATTTCCCGCCTCCCGCCTCCCCTTCCGGGCAAGTTCGATTCGATCGATTCGATCGTCAATCCGATTCGATGCCGGTGTTTGCGGCTGTTTGGCTGGGCATGTTTTTTCAACTGCCATGTACCATACAGGATTGTGCTACGTATGTTTCATCATAGAACATCTGCCTTTTGACTTAGGATGTACAATTAGAAATCAGGTTCATGTGACACTCATGTGTCAACGCCAAAAACGTGGGGTCGTCTCAGAGCCCCTGGCTTGAAGGTCGACAATGCGACAGAAGCTGGTGAGGAGGCGCAGGCGCGCTTTGATACAGTTGCTACCGAGACTCCTGCATGACCTTCATATATGAGGACACATGATTTGCGAGGTAACTATAAAGTATTCGGTATTTGGTGTCATGCCGGAGTCTCATTATCAACGACAGCGTGGTGAGGGCAGGCTGGCAAGCGCACGTTTTGCCTGTGATTCTGAAGGCTGTGAACATCCAGGCCACTCCGCCGAAAGCAAGCCTGATTCCAAGTGTAGATTCACTTGGTGGAGACTTCCCCAAAAAAATTATGGTCTTTTGGTACAAGCCATAAACCCTAAACCCCTACCCCTACTGGGGTGCCGGACTAAAATCCACAACCAAAAGGGGGCCCAACATTTTGAGAGCCACCCAGGGGTTTCCTGTACCAGCCAAGGTTTTGAGTATAGGATTTAGGTTTAGGGTTTAGGGTTTAGGGTTTAGGGCTTAGGTGTAGGGCGAACATCTCCCAATTGTATTTGTTTATCCATACATCTTCCTACATCACCCTAAGTACCTGCATTATTTACGACCACATTGCACCCCAAATCCTAGACCCTAAACCTAACCCCTTAATCCTAAAACCCCCAAATCCTAGAGTTTGGACCCCCTTCATATGCAAGAACTATTGCTGCACCTCCCGCCTGTAAATAATCCCGACATTGGGCCCCAAAGTCTTTAAATAATACCTGCATTGGGCTATTTGGAGCCCTAGGGAATAGTCGAGGCTTGGCAGTGTCCAAATTGCCCTGCCGTTGTCAGGTTTGTCAGGTGATGCCATGGAAGGTTCTGAGAACAGGGCACTTTGGGGGCTAGGATTCAAGGTTTAGGGATTAGGGTATAGGTTTGGCCTGGGGACCTTGGGGGTATATCAGGGGTTCCAAGCAGATTATGGGCGTCCCTGCTGAGGAGTTTCTAAAGTGCGAGAGAAGAGATGCCGCTGGGGCAGGGATTTGGGTGCCAGATTCCTGAAAGCCATTGGTCAGCAGCTACCGGCAGATTGCTGGGAGGCGCCTAACCCCGGAACCCTAAACCCTTAACCCCGAACTGACATAGACCTTAAATCCTTAGAACCTAAATCCCGTAAACCCGACTTCCTAAACCCCAAGCCAGCCTACCCACAGGACCCCGAACGCTAGGTTCGCAAACCCAAGCTCCTAACCTCATAAACTGTAAACCCGAACGCGGTTTTAGAGTTTAAGGTTTAGGGCCTGAACCGTGCTGCAAGCTTCTCAAGGTTAGGGTTAAAGGTTTTTGCCTAGGGTAACGTAGGGGCCTAAACAGTTGCCAATCATTGAGAATCAAATGGTAAAGGCAAAGGCAAAGATGTAATGGAAACTTGGGATCTACAGTGGCTTCTCATGGTGATATTTGCAATCATCCCCCTACGCTCAACCCTAAACTCCAAACCCTAAACATCTCACCGCCAGACCCTACCCGGCCCCCCAAATTTGAAACCCTACACCCCAGCCTTCAAATTTCTCACGCAATAATCTGGACACCACACCGCGCATGACCACCTTTTGCAACCCAACATGTCAGCGCCCAGGCTTCCAAACCGCAGCACTTGCTGTCTAGGGTTTAGGGCGTAGCGTGTAAGGCTTGAGGCCTTTGCGGCTTGGAGTTGCGTTCGTTTTGGGGTCTTTGTTTGTAGCTCTGTGCGTGCCGCGCGAAAAGACTACAAAACAAAGTTCACATTTCAAAGTGTCTAGGCCTCAACAAGCGGGGCGTGCTACTGTAGACTAGATAGCTACATATATACATATGTACACGTGTAGAGATCTATATAAATGGGCCCCACCAAGAGGTTTGGCATAGTCCCCAGACCCTCCCTGAAACTTTTGAACACATACTAGCCCAGAAGATGCCACAGACCGTTCTTCTTACACAACTACAAGTCTTACACCACTTCACAGTCATGATAAGTACGCAGAGCATCCACAATATGTCCCTCTGACCTTTAATCGTCAGAATTCTGCATCGACTCATCCCTCCTTCTTAGAAGCCCCAAGCCCTGTAAGACCCAAACCCTAAACTGTAAATTCAAAACCCTGAGCCCGAAACCCCAAACCCTACACCCTCATCCTACAACTCTCACCCCCATAGCCCCAACACTAAACCCGAACCATTTAACTGCCAAACATCGCTGAGGCCGTTCCTCCCTAGCTTCCGGACATTCCTCAGCGACACCGAGGCCAGATTCTCTACGGTTGAGGGTTTAGGATGTAAGGCTTGGGTTTTAGCGTTAAGGGTGTAGGGTAGGGCTTAGGCTTTGGAAATCGGGGGCTAGGGTAATGGGGTTTCGGGGTGCAGTGTTTTGGGTTTGGGGTTTATACGGCTTAGGGTTTCGGGTTAGGGCTTAGGACTTGAATCTTGGTGTTTTAGGGGTGTAATTAAAGTTTGGGGCTTTATGGTTTAGGATTTGTTGTTTGAGACCTCGGGTGTAGGGTTGCTACCCGGACGCCCGGATTTACGGCTCCAGGCTGTAGGGTTTAGGGTTTAGTGTCTAGGATTCTTGGATTAGATTATTATGGAAGACTACCATATGTCCTGAATTGTACGATACTTGGTGTTGTGCAGGGGCATCAATCGTGGCATTTGGAGGTCCGTGGATACTGATGGGGGTTCAGGGCTTAGGGCTTAGGTTCAGGGTTTCTTTCTTGGGCTATGACAGGTTAAGGAGTAAGAAGGACGTGGGTACGGCCTAAGCAGGCCTGGGTCGGGTGTGAATTTGGAATATTTCGGGTTTAGGGTATTTAGGGTTTAGGGCTTCAGGGTTTAGGGTTTAAGTAGGCAAGTCCCTCTTAAACTCATGGGTTGCTGTGTTAAACTACTTTTGAAAGATGTTGGGTATAGGGTTTAGGGCTATTGATGGGCCAGGAATGTAGGGTTTTGGGACTGTCTCCAACTGGAGCTCCAAGGCAGGTACCACACTCAACCCTAAACCCTGTACTCCATACCCTATAAACCTGAATCACCCTAACTACCCTGAAGCCTAAATCCCGAACCCTCAACCCTAACCCCGAAACCCGTAACCCTATAAACCCTAAGCCTAATTACACAGCGCAGGTTTTGGTGGCTTGGGTGGTTGACTCTCCGCCAAATCGAGCCATAGCCTATACTCCCTAAAGGGGGTTATGTAAGGGATTATGTAGGGGACTTCTATGGGGTTATTAGGGGGGATACTGCGGGGTTCGGGGTTTAGACTATGGCTCAACTAGTTCTGATTCGCTGGGCCCCTGTGGTAATGACCCCTTTATTGAACTTTGTAGCTGGCTAGGTACTTGGAGCAGGCTTAACGCTTGCCGAGGGTTACCCTCCATCAACACCCCTAAACCCTAAACTCTACCAAGCATAACATGGAACCCTAGATATCCTGCTGTTTTGAGGATAGTTGTCTATACAGGCCCGTCTGGAGGTTCGGTGTTAGTTTCGGGGAGGGAAAGGATGCGGGCAGTTAGTTTGGAACCCTTGAAGCCCAAGCCTCCCTGGTAATCCCTTAGCCCTAGGCCCTAGGTTCAGGCCTTTGCTTGCTTACATGGTACACCCTGCCAAGACCAATTTTTTTCCCTGAAATCCTAAACTGGGCAGTAGCCTCTCACACACCCCAAATCCTCCACACTCACTTCATATTCCCAATAACTCTTCTTGTGAGCCCCAACACCTGAACCCTCAACCATTGCTTGGAGGTTCAGCGTAATCCTACCCAGTTATTCTTGTATTTACAATCCAAAGGTAAGTCCCCTACTATGGTCGTAATAGATCGGTGACTCTAGTCATATGTTGTATATGTTTCAGCTTAATTGCCCTAACATGGTATAACTTGGTAACAACGTTACCCTGAACCCTAGATACCTCTATATGAGCTACAGGCTAAACTCCTTAAAGGGGTTATATAGGGAATTATACAGGGGATTACTTTAAGGGTTATTATGGGGCATACTAGCAGTTTAGACCATAGCTCATATACCCGCGTATAGCCGTATGTAAACCCCTTTACATACCTTGAGCCTCCAGGTGGATGTAGTTTATCCCCTCAACCCTAAACCAAGCAGGCGTCGCTCCGTCGCAGCTCAGGTCGCCGAGTGTAAGGCGCGAGGAAGCTTGAACTCTTCTACGTAGGGGCTTGATCTAAAGCTTGGTTTAGGGTTTAGGGTTCTGGGTTTTGGGTTTAGGCTTGTATAGGGGTTTATAGGGATGGACAGGGGCCTTAAACTCCACACCCTAAACACCAAACCCAAAATTAGAGCTTAAGGCTAGCTCCCCCAAATTAACATGAAGCCCCAAAAGGCTCCACTTAGAGTCTGTTTGTGGAGGGTTGTAGGGGTTGTGTAGGGATGTAAAGTGCTTGGTCTTGAAGGCTTCCGAGTGGGGTTTCCAAAAAAGTATACGCAAGGGGAGTTATGCAGAGATACGTAGGGTATGAAGTGTTTTGACTTTTGTGTTTTAAAAAATCCGGCTCCCCCCGCAAGCATCTCTAATGTGCAGGCAACATCTTCGCCCAGAAATCCCCACAGCCACGCAGGCAAAGGGATTTTTATTTCAATGTGCTCTCATGACTGTGTGAGTCTACATATGGGTAACAGATACGAGGGTCGGTGCAAAGTCTATCTAGTGCTCAGGTGGCTCCTTTAACCCTAAAACCTTAAACCCTAAACCTTACACCCCTGACGCTTAACCTCACACCCTAAACCCTCATCCCTAAACCTTACACTTTGAACCCTAAGCCCTAAACCTTTACACCCTAACCCTAAAGCCGACACCTTAAACCGCGAGGCGAAGCCCTGTGCTCTGGGCCTGAATCTCTTTGGGTTAAGAGTTTAAGGGCTTCTGGGGTCAGGGTTTGGGGTTTAGGGTGGGTTCAGGGTTTAGGGCCAAGGCTTATGCCCCACGGCGTTTAGGGCTTGGGCCTGTAAAGCTGTCCTTTTGAAACGAGCTTAGTGTTTGCTGGGGCGAGGGTAGTTCTTCAAAACAAGCCCTAAACCCTCAACCCTACGCCCTAAATGGCCTTAAACAACAAACGCTAAAATCTACACCCTTGCCTGAAACCCGCCAATGAGTAACGACCCTCTTATTTCAGTAAGTCTAGGCCACGAAAACTGCAGGTAATTGGACAGGAAAGCTTGGCACTCTGAAGTCTAAACCGCGACAGCTCAAAGATCCAGGCAAAGATTGCTGAGCTTCAAAAGGTCAAAATGCAGCGCTTGGAGGAAGAGGCAGCAGTGCCGTGTAGGGATTTAGGGGGGCTTAGGATGTCGTCTAAGCCTAAGCCCTAAGCGATTTAGGGTTCCGTGGATTTAAGGGTTTGGGATTGCAGCTTCGGCTGGAGGGATGAAGAACGCTTAGGGGTCAAACTGTTTAACATTATACTTCTTGTCATAAGATACACCCAAAAAGACTTCGAAATTTCAAGGGGTTATATAGAGGGTTATATACGGTGTTCTATAGGGGAGTATTCAAGGGCTTATTAAGGGGGATGCTAGGAGGGTTTAGGGTGTAGGGTGGGGGGGTAAGGTGGGGCAGTGTAACCGAAAGGGGAAGAAATATGCGGCGCCAGGGCGTCTGGATGAATACATACCCAAATCCCGAAAGGTCCTTGTACTCTTCTTCCCTTGGGGTTCGTAAACTTGTAACATTGAAAATTCCTTAGAAACACCACTAGAGAGTATTAGCACATATATGTTATTGTTATAGTTCTAGGGGGCTTACAGTGTAAGGACATCACCATGGAGACAACACTTTCTGTAGGGAGGATCCCTAAACCCTAAACTGCGCTTTTGAGTCCGTTTTGGGGGCGTTTTTTCAAGATTGAAGAAGGGTTTAGGCTAAGAGGGCATAGGATTCAGGGAAGGAAGAGGTAAACTCAACCCGGCAAGGGGTATAGTGGTTTAGGGAGCATGAAATGGAAACTGGAGCCCTATAGGGGACTAAAGACGCTTGAAACAAAGAGGATGCGTTTTTGCCCTTAAGTCCAAAGTCTACATCCAACCGTCCCCCAAAGTAACATGAGCTATAGTCTAAAAATCCTAGTATCCACCTGAATAACCCCTATAATGCTCCCCTATATATTCCCCTTCAAGGAGTTCAGACTATAGCCCACATGAAGCCCCACGACATGCCCGTGCAAAAGGGCAGTTGTCTGCGTAGGGCCCATTCTTGGAGCTCCAGTATTAGCTTGGGAAGGGGGCAAGGGAGTATCTCTAGGGATAATGGAAAAGAAAATGGAAACTATTATAGTGCGGCTGTGTAGGGTTTAGGGTTTAGGTTGAGGGTACAACGCCTGAAGCTTGGACCCGATAATGTAGAAGCCCCGTTGATTGCCGATGTTATCCCAGTCTAGCCCGTGTAGAAATATAAGTGCAACCCTAAACCCTTGACCCTAAACCCTATAAATCCCAAAACCCTAAATCCTAAACCCGAAAGTCTAGGCCAGGGCCCAAGCCCCATTCTAATCATTTCGGCTTTTGCAGTATAACCCTAAACCCTAAACCCTAAACCCTAAACCCTAGGTCTGCTGTGGTGGGAGGAGGGCATTGGGGTTGACGGCTGAGGTGTGAAGCTTGCTTTCAAAGAGGCTACAACCCAAAGGTTTAGGGTTTTTAGGAATTTAGGGTTTAGGGTCTGGGGGGCTGCAAAACTCTGCGCCCTGAGGCGCCAGCGGCAAAATTTGAGCCTTAGACTCTGAAATCTCAACGCTGCAAGCGTCATTGATGCAATTCTCCAAGAGTTGCATTCACGTTTCGTAGGCTCCTTGGCAACCGGCCCCTAGATCCTGAACCCTAAACTCTTACCGGCCTAAAAAAACCAACTCGACAACAGGACTAGGACAAAACTGTCTCACCCAGATCCTGATTTTTGACCCTGAGCAGCAAGCACTTAGGGTTTAGGGTTTACCTGGACCCTAAAAGTAGGTGAAATAATAGCCCAAAACCCTTAATACTAGCCCAAATGGCTATTATTCTACATACTTCTGGGGTTCATGTAGAGTTCAGGGCAGTCACCCGCAGTCCGGCTTTTTATGTGAACGTCTTGGGAGGCGAGCCATGGCCAGAACCCAGATAGAACAAGAGGGGTTGCTTAAGGAAGTTAAGAAGTATATGAGCCTTAATCTACACTCCTGAAAGGGGGTTATATAGGGGGTTATGTGGGGGAGTATAAAGGGCTTATTAAGGGGGATGCTAGGAGTTTAGACTATAGCTCATATGTAGCTCAAAGCATACGAGGATCCCAAGTATGCTCTATGAAATGCTATTTGATTAATGCTCTCTGCATGAGAGCAGAACCTACCTAAGCCCCAAGCCCTAAACCCTCTACGTTGGGTACCATAGCATCCCCACGTGAAACACTACGCTCCTACCGTTTCCTACCGTTGGCGTGCAGGACTACATGGGGGCTCACGAAGCCAAGCAAGAAATCCTGGCACAGGAGCAGAACCTGCAGGCTCGATTCAGTCCAGGGTTTAGGGTTTAGGGTTTAGGGTTTAAGGCAGGTTCAGGGTAGTTGTACCCTTGAGGTCATGAGACTCCCCATGGTTGTTCACAAGGCTACTCTAACCGAAGGGTACTAATGTTGGGGTAGCTCACCCCTGATTCTAGTTACTAGTCGGAGTATACCCCAAAGGGACTTGCTTCAGGATTATGACCTTCAACCCTAAACCCTAAACCCTAAAATGAAGGAGAATAATTCGCCCAGTACCAGTCAACGCCCTGCTAGAGGGACTGAACATTTCTGATATGTCACTCTCATAGGCTTGTCAGGTCCTCGTCCTTGAAAGGTTCCTTCAAAATTCGCTTTGACTAGCCGTAATGATCCCTAAACAAGCTTCATCCTGGGGTAGTAAGGGGGCTATTAGCGGAACGCAGAATCCCTCAGCAGTAAACCCCAAATAATTTGGCAGTTTTGCTTCCATTTCTTTTTCATTCCCGCAGGGGTAGTTTCCAAAACTAGAGTCCCACTATTTTATGCTAAAGTACTAGGTGCCCTGCTCCAACTTACAGCCAGAAGAGCCCATAATTTTGAGAACAATCCACATACCCCACATAATCCTGTTTGGGGCTACCGGGGTAGTAAGGGATTTAGGGTTTTAGGGACTAGAGTTTGGGAGTTAATGTTTAGGGATTTAGGGATTTAGGGATTTAGGGATTTAGGGTTTAGGGATTTAGGGTTTAGGGGTTTGGGGGTGTAGGGGTTTAGGGTTTAGGGTTTAGGGTGTAGGGATGGATCTATAGGGGTTCAGGGTTTAGGGTTCAGGACTCGGGGTAGGAGTCTATTTGCCCCAACCCCTACCATGCCGACGCTAACCCTATAATACTGATTATTGTTATTACTGAAGTGAATTTGACAAAATAGATATAACTGTAGTACGGTCGGGCTTGGGCTAACTAGATAACTCGCATTTCCTTTTCAATTCAGGTTCGGGGTTCGCATGGCCACGGTTCAAGTTTACGTGCAAGCTCTCTTGACTTGGTGCTTAGTAATCGGGCTTGATTTTACATTGGGGAGTTTACAATACAGGCTATTGCAAGAAAACCTGAACCCTCAGGTTACCCTAAACCCTGAACCCTGAACCCCTATAGATCCATCTCTACACCCTAAACGCTAAACTCCAAACCCCTACACCCCCAAACCCTGGACCCCCAAACCCCTAAACCCTAAATCCCTAAACCCTAACTCCCTAAACCCTAAATCCCTCAGGTTTCCGTAAACCCTGAACCGCCCCAAACCCCTAAATCCCTAAACCCTAAATCCCTAAGACCCTAAGACCCTTAAACCCTGAACCGCCCCCAAACCCTGGACCGAACGCTTAGGCGCTGCGCCTGGAGACGATCCCTACTCCCACGCGCGTGAGGGCCCTGGCCCCCCCCCCCGAAACCCTAAACCTGGGCTCTTGTAGAACGGTTTAGGGTTTAGGGTTTAGATTTTACATTGTTATGGGTAGCGGGGCCCAATGTCAATAAAAAAGATCCTTTTTTTAATGGTATTTCATTCAACAAGAACCCAGAAACCCCGAAAGGGTCGTCCCTGATGGACAACCTAGGGTTTACATAGGGATCCCAACCTTAGGGATATATATATATATACATACATTAGGTGGACCCCCACCCAGTAATAGCTACAGGGGATTGTATTAGGGTCCTCTTATATTCCTATTATACCACTATTACAGGCTGGGGGGGTCCTCCTAAGATATATGGGATAATGGAGGTTATGATAAAGGGGTTTTGGGCGTCCTTTCTAGGAAATCTGTGAGGAATACGTTGAGAAAGTCCCATATACCTTCATTCATGTGACTGAAGGAATAAGAGTCTGTGATTAAGGGGTATTTGGTCTCGCTTGGGGCGGATTCTGGCTTGACGGGGTTCTGGCTTGAGGAATTGCAGGCTTGGTTCTGGGAGTTTCCCGGATTAAGGTTTTGAGTGCAAGTTTGGGTGCCACATCCAGGTGTTTTTGGGAGACAATTTTCGGTGGGTGCCAGGATTTCCTTGTGAACCATCATCGTCAGGGTTTGAGGTTCAGGGTTTAGGGTCCCCCTGCCCTCCTTAGCCGCCTTACCCTTTACGCCTTCAACGCTGAACCCTGACCGCTAGTCTTTCGGATCCCTCCTCACTATGCCCTACCCCAAACTAACGTGGAGCCCGATTGAGCCATTTTTGAAGGACAGTAGTCTACACAGGGATCCTGTTTACGCTCATAAAGCCTACAACCTAAACCCTCTATATCCCTATGCATTATACCCTACATTTAAACCACGCAATACCTCCCTTTAAAACCTTGTCTATCCCATGTGTCCTTACATAACGCAGGCTGACCGTAAGCCCCAATACCTAAACCCTAAACCATACGACCTCCGCTGAGCTTGTGTCACCTAAACATGCTGATCTGAGGGCGGGTAGTCCGACAACCGTGCAGCAACAGCATCGCAAGCAAACGGACTGGAAGCACCGGCTGCCACAGCCGGTCTGATGCCTGTTGATGCTGAATCCCCTGCAGCTGGCGATGTGCAGGGTTTCTGGTTTCGCTTGTGATTTCCTGTTGGCTTTCGTGTGCTTGAGGAGGGATCCGCCATGGGACTTTAAAGTTTGCTGTTCTGGAATGTGTCATGGGAGGGCGCGTACTTTGGAGAAAAGGCTCGATAAAAAGCCCAGCCCTAGGCCCTAGACCCCAAATACCCTACTCCCTGAACCCTAAACCCCAAACCCTAAACCCTGAACCCTAGACCCTAGCCACGATTCCTCTTAAAGGGAGGGAGGCCCAGCCCCCAGGCCGAGGAGGCCCATGAGGAGGCTGGCGAGCGAGCAGAGGCCGACGCTTTGTCCTGGCACCCGGCCCCTGGGCTTGGCAAAAAGGCTTTAGGCTTTAGGGTTTAGGGTTATATCAGGGTTATATCAGGGTGATATAGGGTGATAGGGGGGTTATATAAGGGTGACATAGGCTTTAGGGTTTAAGGTTTGCGGGTTTAGGAATTAAGGTTCAGGGTTCAGGGTTTAGGCTAGGGTTGAGGGGTTTTGCTTTAGGGTTTGGGCGAGGTAGGGTTGAGGGCTCAAGGGCTTTAGGGTTCAAGTAGGGTTTCGGGACCTTTCGTAGGGGTTCTGGGATATGTATATAAAAAAACATATTGTATGCATGTGGTTCAGTGTGTAGGGACCCTTCATTCAAAGAGGTTCGGGATATGTAGGGTTTAGGGTGTAAGTAGGTTTGGTAAGGATATTTGAGGGCTTTCAAAGTTCAATCAGGGTGTATTGAGGGTTTATATACTCGTTTTTGAATTCACCAGAAGGTGCTCTTGACTGAGACAATCTATTTCGTCACAGGGGTTCTGGGGCTTATACCAGGGGTTTCTATAGTGATAGTAAGTAGACTACTTTGCCAACAGAGACTTCAGGCAACTAGGGTTTGAGGGCTTAGGAACCTTAAGCCCTCAACCCTAGGCCCCTAAACCCTGGGGTCTAGGGCCATGATTTGTTTAGGGCTTCAGATGTGCGGGGTTTACAAGTTTACGGCTTGCGGGGTTTAGGGTTCTTGAGGGATTCAAGCAATCGCTTCCCGGTATTGCTGAAGCAGAGCACAGTAGAGCGTTAAAACTCAACCCTAAAACCTAGCCATATGCATACATAGGTACCCTTCACCCTAAACCTGAACTCTAAACCCTGAGCCCTGCACCCTAAACCCTAAAACCTAAGCCCTGATGTGACACACACGCATACACGTGGACATGGAGGTTGTAGCCTTGAGCAGGCTTTGGACTTTGAAGTTCCAAGTGCTTGGGCGAGAAAGGCCCCAGGCCGCGCGCTGGCGTTGCTTGTAAACCCACCCCGGCCCAAACTATACTCTGTTAGGGTTTAGGGTACCTTCTTCTCTGAAGATGATCACCACCATGACCTCTCATGGCCGATTATTTTGGGTATACGCTCCGACAGGGGGTAACCTTCGGCATGCAAGGCCTTGCACGGGCCCTGAACCGAAGGTTTTGCCAGCGTCGCCCCGTATGCCCGAGTATTTTGGGCTTCCGCTCCTATTGGCTGCAGCCTCGTGCGAAGGCTGTTTCTGACAGGAAACGGGCCGTTTCTGGACCGTCCCCAACATGACAGGCAGCAGGTCGTTCCTTTGAAAGTTCCAAAATGGCAAAATGATGTTGAATTTCTGCTTCCTTATTTAGTGTTCCTAGATTACACAATGGCCCTCGAACTCCTGCTTGTGTGTCGTAGGCCCAGAAAGCGCAAATTCTAGCAGGAAACGGACCATTTCTGCACCTCTCTCAAGAAGACAAAATGGGGGTCAAACCTTCCAGGTTTTAGGGTTAGGGTTTTGGGTTCAGGGTTCAGGGTTTAGGGTTCAGGGTTTACGGTTTAGGGTTTTAGGGTCCATGGTTATGGTTCGCTTTCCTGTTCTTAGGTGTTGAAGCAAGGGGACGGGCTGCATGGAGGTTATTAAATTCATCCTGGTTAGTTCGTTCTCAATCTCACGAGACTTTCCAAATTTCGGTAGGCGTAATGGCGCCTGGACCTTCGGGCTTTGTTTGGAGGGCTGTTATGAACTAGAGGAAAGGCACCCGCGGAATCCTTCTGTGAGCTATACATGGGCAATATTTTTTATGAGGACATGTAGGATTTAATCTTGCGTCACAGTACGAATCAGCACGACAGCCTAAGGCATCCCAACACATATCTACGGGGTCCAACGGTGGGTCCCACCCGTTTGTAATCTCCATGTACTTCTATACTTAGAGGGTCAGGTTCAATAGGTAGGTTAATACAAGGATGTGTTATTGTATAGGGGTCATAAGTATACGTATTAAGTCCCTTCGACCCTCCACGTAGGGAATCTAGCCCCAAGCCTTAAACAAACCGTGTGACTCCTACCTGACGGGTTATACAAAGGCTCCAAAAGGTGTGCGAGGGTGGTTTGGGCGGGATCTACTACACTTTTTTTGTTTGTTAAGGTTTGGCATCTAGGGTTTAGTCTTCAAGTTGTTATGTGGCGAACATCAACTTCGTGTGGTTAACAAGTGTTCACAATGCCCCGAAAGTGTTGCTTTTGGGGGACATCTGGCGAACCCTGTTGGTGATTTTCTTACTGGCGTATGGCTTACCCTAAGCCCCAAATCTTCAACCCTAAACCTTAAAGCCAAGCGTAACGATGCCCCTCAGCCTGGTGGATGGCTCGATTGCTTTAATGTTTGAGACTTTAGGTTTCAGGGTGGCGACTTAGATAATTTTCAACATTATGGTGATAGATTGCTGGTAACTAACAACGTGTAATTTTGGGGGACCTTGGAAATGTTAAGAATAGTTATTTAAGCCCTATAGTACGTTCCTTGCTGCTTGGGGCCGTAAAGCGAGGCTAGCTGCGCCAAGTGTTGGCCGTGTTTGAAATTCATACCAACGATGTTAATACGTTGAATGTAATAGATCGGAATTAGAGTTCAAACTAACACAAGATCAGTACGCTTGTCTGAAAAGACACATGACGAATGCCGCGTTGCTAGGTCTTTTGTGGAATGGAAGCTCACGTGCTGACAGCCCCAGGTCTACCTAAGGGTTTCGTATGGTAACCCATGTACCCTTCGTAAGTATAAGGGACCAGTGGGTATAATTTTGATGTGAGCTGAGTGTGTCCAAACCGCAAAAGACCGCACGGAAGGTCCGCCATCACAAGGGCTTGCACGTATCGGCCGTAGTCTTGGTTGGAGTATACCCCTTTCGTTCTGAGAGGAATTGGGTTTTTTTTAGCTTGGTGCAGTCCCCTTAGCAGAGTCAGCCGTGCCAGTCTTGGGCATCGAGGCGTGTGTGCAATGTCATGTCTACAGGAGTGTGTTTAGGAGCGTCAAGCCCATGATGTCGGTAGGGTGTTAGTTTAAGCTGCAAGGCCCCAAAAGCCCGGAGAAACCTTGACCGGTCATTCGCCATCGCGTTGCCGTACTATGGCAAGTAGTCGTGAATCGGAGGTTTTTGAAAGGTTCCTTCAAAAGGGCTGCGTAACATAGGGTATGTAGGGCATGTGTGGGAACTTCAAAATTCCGTCATCGGGGACTAGGACTTAATGTTTCCGTTCTGGGGACATTGCGGGCAGTTTACGGAATACACTCAAGATGGTACCATCATTCGTCTATGAATGTTTTACTTGGCTCCATGGGTTTAGGGTTGAAGATTCCCAAGATCCTTAGATGGGATACTGCTTGGTAGGTCTTGTTTTGATTACATAGAATGAAGCAGGTGGTCGTATGAAATTTCAGATATGACGATTCTAGCTTTTGGGCTTCACGGGTGCGTACTATCGTTGTTCATAGCTTTACGATCTTCATGTTGAGGCCCCCAAACCAAATTTCCCTGACCCCAAACAACATGAAACCGGATAGAGCTTGTCGACCAAATGCAGTGGTCGTCACAGGACTTTCCTGGGCTTAGTTTGGCCTAGTGATTAGGCTTGTGGAGCCGTACCGCATTCCACAAATGTTGGCAGATCCGTACTAATGAGCCCGCAATCCCGCTGCATAGCCCCAGAAAGCCGCACAAAAACCTTACCATAGAAGGCTCTAGGAAATCCTATTATCGCGATTTTGATGCTTACCGTGAGAAAAAAACCAACTGGATCAAACCATGCCACATCCCTACATCTACCGAAGCTGTGGGGTTTCCCGTCGGTTCTGATTTTCAACATGATGCGGCCACCTTTCAGCATGAAAAAGGTTTAGTGGTACATGGTTTTGAATGTGTGGGTTTCAGATTTTCATGGTAAGCTTTTGGGATTTGCAAGTTTTGCAGACGTGAAAGTGCTCAAAGCACAGAACCCCAATCCCATTACTCTCGCCCTTCACGCGCGCCTAGAATTTAAAAACCAGGCCCAGGACCCAGGTATCGGAAAAAACAATTGATAGCCAAGTACCATCATGCAATTACGGAGAATACCAACGTGCGAATCCCTACTTAAAGCCCCAAACCCTATGTCAGGATTCTTATATATCTCCATATTTCTCGATGTTCTCTATATACCTTTCAACACCCTTATAATTTCCCCCGTTGTGTTAATCTAGGACTCGAATGACTCCAATTTCATATGCGTGGACGCCGTGGAGGCCGAGGAGTCTCCGCTGCCATGAAGTTAGTACCATCCCTCAAATTCATCCTTAAACCTAAACTTTAAACCCCTTGAAATACCCCACACCACCAGTAACATTAAATGTTCCCCCACATAAGACCATATATGTTGGGGTTATTTAATGTTAGACGTGGGGGTTGTATTTCATGTTAGAGCAAGGGGATAAAAAGGAAAAATAAGCTTAAACATTGACTTTTTGGAAGGATTTCCCTACCTTCTGGGGAGTGTTTATGAGGGACTTAAAATGGCGCATCCCTATCCATGTGTTCGCATATCTTCCTTCTTGGCCCCTAAACAAGGGTTTTGCGTTATGCAATATTGTAATCCATTGTGCAAAGATTATGATGACATAATGCTGACACAAACCCACCCTCAGACTTCAGGAAGTCTAGCTTTTGCCAAGCTAACATGGAACTCGAAAAGTGCACTTTGTAGACTTCGTTTCCAGGGTGCCAGATGGGCAAGAAAAGTGTTCCCTGGTGCGGCTTGGGGTGCACAAAAGGAAGGACACTTCGGCAACAAACAGTGTTGAAACACAGGTCTTTATTGCCTGGAGACCTTGCGGGTCAGGCGGAGAGTTAGTAAGGAGGTTAACTAATCACGGGGACAATTGGGCTTGTTGTGTGGTGTATAGGGTCATATCTATCCCCCCCTGACAGTCCAAGTATATAGTTTCAAGGCGGGCTGAAATTACAGAAGTTGGCCCACAGCATGCTACAACCCCAAAGCTTAAACAGCTTTTGCGCGAAACTTAATTTTCCGACCCGATGTGCCCCGAATCCCTTTGCCATCCTCGTGATGTACTTGAAGGTTCAAGTTTGTTATCCCCAATGCCAATTGTACTTATGATAACTCGTAGACAAGCCACCTAAGTCCCCTTTGGTTGCAATTGGGTTGCAGGTAGCAGTTATAATTGGGTTTCAATGACCCTCTAACCACCAAGAAGGGGCTTAAATCACGTGAAAGATTTCAGGGTAGAATTCACTATAGGTATGTACGGATTATACACGAATGCATTGTAGACATTTTTGAGACTTCTACAGTTTCCCAACAGGAGGATCTCTAGATGTCCACTGTTTTGAGCAACCCCCCTCTGTGTACCGTCATGGTAGGTGTGGCACGATTCACAAAAGCGCTGTCCATCTTCAGGGCAAATTATGACGACCTCACGACCGCATCCCACATGGTGGTTTCTGTATGAAATGGCTCCAAACAGCACCTTTTTCAATTGAATCCTAAGCCCAAAACCTCTGAATTGTTGATATTGAGGGTGATGACAGTTAAGTCTTGTTTCAAATAGGCCATGGAATCTTCGCCCCAATCTCTGAACTGCCTCAACTCTAAACCCTCGACTTTTTGAAAGGTTGGGACTATCGACCCCCAATAAGGGCCCTTTACCCGGTGGTCTTTATTTACTTGCTCCCGTACCTTATTTGTTCTGCAGAGAAACAGGTAGGGGCCAAGTCAGGGCCCTAACCCAGACCCGTGATTAATAAACCCCCTCCTTAATAGGGATTTTCGTAGGGATCCTAAAAATAAGGCCCTTAACAAGGAGGGGTTTATTAATCACGGGTCCACATTAGGGCCTAAGCCTTAAACCATAGATCCTAAACCCTGAACCTAAACCCTAAACCCTGAACCTCCAAGTAATGTTATGGGCCCCTGAAGCTCTGGGCCTCCTTGTTTTTGTGTGGGAGCAAATGTCTTCCGTCTAGGAGGTTTTGGGCTTAGCATTTAGGGTCCATATTGTCTCGAAAATGGCAGTACATCCTTCGAACCAAAGACCCTACATCCCGAAGCTCTACCTTAAAGATTCAAGCCGAAACCCTGGAACTCTAGACCTTAAACCCTAAAACCTTAAGCCCTGAAGCCTACTGCCCTAAACCTTTAACCGCTAGGGCAAGACCTTTAAACTTCCTGCGGACACCTTCGACCGGCTCTACCCATACCAGCGGAATCTTGGCTTTCTGAGGACTCCCCAAACCTTACTGCCGCTTCAGGGTTCAGGATTCAGGGCTTAGAGTTTAGGGTTCAGGATTTAGGGTTTAAGGTATGGGATTTGGGGTTCTACTAAAGTTCTGCTCATCAAAATCAAATGGAAAAGAACATGGGAAATTAAAAGAAAAGTTGAATTCGATAGATGTTGAAAGGGGGCCTTTACAATTTATCTCCAGAGCATAATCTCATGACATGGTGCCTATATTCCTTCCTCCCGCCTTTCTTAGTTGCCAGCGAGAAATTGTGAGGAGAGGGCAAAGGCTTAGCGCTGAGAGCTTCAGGTTTAGGGCTCAGCCCTAAACCCAAATTAGGGTTCAGGGTTCCGAGACTGCTTTCCACCAAGGTAACCTGGAAACACATATTATCATGTTTCTTTTCTACTGAAAGTGCTTCTCCGTTAAAAGCAGTTTTCCTGAGTTCAAGATTGTCCTTGGGGGGCTGCAGGTCTCAATAAGGAGTGTTTTTTCGGGTCTAGGGTTTATAGGCTTATAGGGTTTAGGGTTTAGAATTGGATCTGTGAAGGTGGGATTTGTGTTGTCGGGCAGGTTTTAGACTCGCAGGGTTCGGAGGGAATACTGCTGTAGGGTCCTAGTGTTGGGGGTTGGGGTTACCGAATCGCCTTAGTGCTGAGGATAAGCCCCTAGGCAACGCATATACCTTAAATCAATTTGCCATTCCATGTTGCATGCCATTTTCCATTCCATTTCCGTCATCTTTTTCATTTCTTTCTCCATCTTCCCCATACCGGATAAAAGAAATCCTACATATCCCTGTAGTCCATATAAGCTGTAGTCTAAACTCCCGAAAGGGGAGTATAATAGAGGTTTATTAAGGGGGATATTCGGACTTTAGACTATGGCTCATAAAAAGAGACCTTAATAATTTCATTTCCCTCTGATTCTCCATTACTATGACCCTAAACCCAAACCCCTGAACTCTAAACCGCAAGGCTTTGGTTTGTCTAGGCCCAGGAGTGTCATGTAGATCCAAAAACCCGGAGCACCCCTTTTGCAAGGACTCGAAGGTTTGGATGCGTATGTACTTGTAGAGTTGTGAAAGAGTATGTTGATGGTTTGGCGGCCGCTCAAAGGTGTCTGAAGGCCGCGGAGGCATTTAGATACTGCAAAAAAAACGATTAGAGGGTCGTGGTAGATCTGGGAAAGCTATGCAGTAACCCCAAACCCCAAAACTTGAACCCCTAAACCCTAAACCGCGCATGCTTTTTCGGGGCTGTAGTATGACTGTTACGGACAAAGAATATGTCTCCCAACAAAGGCCGCGAGGTATTGGTGACTAAGCCCTAAGCCCCCAAAACTCATAAACCATCGGACGTAGCAAGAACTCCGAACTTACGCTTCCTTGCAGAGGCTCGACAGGTTGCAATTCAGGGTTTGCACTTCCCCAAAATGACTTCCCCAAACTGACACACACGCCCAAAAAAAACAGACTATTGTAGCTCAAAAAACAACACCGCATTATCAGCTTCCGTGTTTGTTTGGGGGGGGGGGGAGATTTTGTAAATAAAGTTTGCTGAGAAAGCAGTGGGCTCTTTGCGTTTCTAGGTTCAGGGCACAGGGTATTTTCACACATGCGCACATTTCTCTTCCTGGAGGCTGGGGTGCGGCACGCCTGTCGCCTCCATCCAGAGGGCGCCCAAGATGCCCAAAAGGACATCCCAAAACATCGCTTGCAAGGCTTTAAGCACGGCTTTCAAATTCAAAGTTCAAGACCACAGACTCCTAGACCCTGAACCCCTCAACACTCAGCATGAAACCTGAAGCCCCTAACACTACCCCACTCACCCCCCAAACCCAAAAGCCTTCAGTTCATTGGAATAACACTCGCCCGGATATGCACCTCCCAAAGGAATGAGGCCTAACAAACCCTGACAGTCCCCAATACTCCCGTTTTAAGGACTTCATTGTGTAGGCCCTTATACTGCACAGGCTCGTAGTGGCTCTAAACCCATCACCTGAAACTCCCAAAAAACCTGAGACCCTAAAGCCCTATGTGGGGGTTTCCTAAAATTAGGGGTATCTTATGTGGGATCCCTATAGTAAGGACTATAGTATTTGGGGGTCTATAGTGGGGTTCCCTTATTTTGGGAAACTACCATGTAAATCTTAGATTTATATAATCTGCATGTAATTTTTCACTGTTTCTATGTGAGGGTCTCACCCCTCAGCTCCTCCCATAGACCCTGAACCCCCAGTAAATCCAGGAACGGTGTGGCATGGATGGCGAGGCCGGCGGAATGATGTTCGGGTTTGATGGGTGGGCTGGGGTCTATGGTTTTAGGGTTTAAGGCTTATGAATTAGGGCTTAGGGTCTAGGGTTTAGGAGGTTATTACAGCATACATCGGGGTATATCGCGGTGTATAGGGCTTCAGGGCTTCCAAAATTGGAGCTTCTGTTTGGGAGTCCTTAGGAGAACAGCTTTGCGGACCTCAGGGAAGCATAGGGATTAGGACTTAGCTTACCAAAGTTTTCCAGGATGGGGACTTTGCGGAAGCCAGTTTGTGGAACATTTTGTTTCCAACTTGTGCGGGTTTGCTTAGCTTTCCCCTAAAGAATCCTTTGTAGTGGTGGGGCTACACCCTAAACCCTACGTAAACCCTAAACCACTGAACTCTTAGCAATGTGAGGATTTTCTCATAACTATCCAGTAAGGGCCCCAGAATCCTCACAATCCTGCATAGCCATGGGGCGCATAGGTGCCCGCTGTGTTGAGCAACTCCCATGTTACACCCATCATGAAGGTCCTAACACACATGACTCATGACTGTTATTAGTGGTGGGCATGGGTAGCTATAGGCTCAGGGTGTAGGGTTTATAGGGTTTGAGGTTTATAGCCTCAGTCTAGCTGTGACCTAACCTCTAAACCCTAGATTACTGGACTGCATGGCCTTAGCAATAGATACTGGCAACCCAAGCCTATGGAACCCTTTATCCTCTAAGTACCCCGACATACACCAAGGTTTAGGGTGTAGGGGGACCCCGTTTTTTTGGAACCCCCAATTGGATTTGTACTTTTAGCATCCTGAAGCGAATGCCCCAAGCTTAAGACCCCCAAACCTGAACCCGGATTCAGAAACCCTCAGCCCTAAACCCTAAGGGCAGTATCTACGGCCTGGGCATTCTTAGGTGGGAGTTTCTCAAACATGGGGTTCCTAGGGACCCCAAGGGATGTGCAGGGATTATAGGGAGCTTGTGGGAATTGTGTTGTGAGAATTTGGAAGGTTGTTTGGAGAAGAGGCTTCTAAACTCCTTAATTAATGGGGTTATATAAGGGGTTATAATGAGGACCACTATAGGGGTGATTAGGGAGATACTAGGAGTTCAGAGCATAGCCCATATGTCCCAAAATCAGGAGTATTTTTGGAAGTACGTATAGTAAGGATCATCATATTTCGGGGTCTACATTGCTCCCTCCCCATTTAGGGAAACCTCCATGTAGAGTTTCGAGTTTTTGAGACTGCGGCTTGCGCTTACAAGAATTGACGGTTTAGAGTCTAGGCTTTGGGATTAATAGTTTGGGTTTCGGGTGTCGGGCTCCGGGCGCTAGAGAAGCCCTAGCCTAAACCCTTAAACAAGGCAGTTTAGGGTTTATAGTACCCCTTAAGTAGCTTGAATATTATGGGGTATATGGGGATCTTATTAGAATATACCCAAAGCCATATTCTATTCATTTAAGGAGGACTACAGGGCCTCTACATCTGAGCATGGACCATCGGGAAGCGATGTAGACCCCGACTCTGGCACCAGAGCCTCAGTTTAGGGATGAGGGGGTTTACGGGTTTAGGGTTCAGGGTTTAGGATCTAGGGTTGAGGGGTTTAGGGTTTAGGGTTGAGGGGTTTAGGGTTTAGGGTTTAGGGTCTTAGGATTTAGGAGCGTAATTATGTTTTCATGGGTTCCCTAGCCCCCCAAAGACACAACTGCCTCTGAATTAGAATTAATTAGCCCAAATGATGGGGGAACCCATGATGTTTCCAGTAGGGAGCAGATGCTTGATTAATATTGAGGGGTTCAAGTTGACAAGTACATTGCAAGAACGGTCGCTCTCTCAATTGGAAAAGGTCTCAACCCCAAACTCTCAACCCTAAACCTTAAACAGGGGGCCATACCTTCTACAAAATCCTTTTGACAGGCTTTGGCAGAAAGGCCATGGTGGTGTGCTAGCCGACGAGATGGGCCTGGGTAAGACAATCCAGGCAATCCTTGAAAACGAGGGACGGGGGGGTTTGGGGTGTAGGGTCTAGGGTCTAGGACTTAAACCCTTTCCTGGAACCCTGAATTTAGGTTCAGGGCTGAGTGCCAGTGCTGGTCTGCTCCGGGACGTTTGCACATGGGTCCTGTGGAGTTCCGGGCGCAGGCTGGGTAGAAATGATGTGGGGACTAGGTAAGCTGAACCCCCTCTCTCTCTTATACTACTGCTAGGTGAGAATTAAACTGTCATTGTAAAGCGAGCCCCACCCCCCCCCCCCCCATGAAAGTCATTTGAGCCCGCGCTGATTTCGACCAATGTAGGTGCCTAGACAGTAAGAACATAGAATTGGGGTTTCGTGATCCTTGAATTCCCTCAGGATGTCAAGGGGTACAGAATGTTTCAATATTCTGCGTGGGCGAACTGCGAAGCAGGCTAAGCCAACCAACAACTGCAAACCTCAGAGCCGAACTCGCTCACCTTCCACCACTGAACTTCATACCAAGCCTCTAAATCCTAAACCCTAGGCCCTAACCCCAAGCCCTAAACCTAAATCTCGAACCTAAACCCTAAAGCGCAAACTCAAAACAAGTCCCTCGCAGGCAAGGAATAGGACCAGCCCCAAGCTAAAGGGGAAGCCCAGAGCGGGCATTGCAATGTCCTTCTTGAAAGGACCTAGGGATTAGGGTTGAGGGTTTAGGGCTTAGGCTGTAACTGGGCCTGTCTGGCGTCAATATTAGTTTAGTGGAAATTGCAGTGATTCTGAGGGGCTGGAAGCAAGGTCCACTCAGACCCATTCTCACTTGCTACCAAGACGAAGTTTTTAGAGGGTAAAGCCTGAATCCTCAAGCCTATGCACAACCTTGAACCCTACCCACCCAAAACAAGCAACAAAAACCCGTGCAAGCAACGATTCAAACCATAAGCCAATAAAGCTCTCCTCTCTGAGCCCCCTGCAACCCCATACCAGAAATCCAACACGCTAAAATCACCAATTTTAAGACCCTGAAGCCTTAAACCCTAAACTCCCACCTTGTCCTAGCTAGGTACTTACTGGTGCTTAGCAAGGAACGAAAGAAAATCATCCCTATATAAACACTGACATTAAGAACGAAATCAGTGCTTGGATGCCGTAGCTGCTGTTGTGAGCAAGTGGACAGGTCTACAGAGCGCATGGCAGGAAAAGAGAGCTGATGAGTTCTTGTATAATGTCTTCCCTTGTTTCCTAAACCCTAAACCCTGACCACCGAGGGGCATCGCAGCATGTGCAGGTTTGCGCGCTTCTGAACGGTGCTCGCAAAGCGGGGGCAACTCATGCCTTGCTCCTCGGAGATGTTCATAGGGATTAAGGGGTTAAGGGTTAAAGGGTTTAGGGTAAAGGGGTTTAGGGTTAAGGGTTTAGTGTTAAGGGCTTAGGGTTAAAGCCTTAGGGTTAAGGGCTAAGGGTTTAGTGTGAAGGGAGGGCTAAGGGTTTAGGTTTTGGGTTAATGGTTTAGGGCTTAGGGTTTAGGGTTAAGGGTTTAGGGTTTAGTGTTAAGGGCTTAGGATTAAGGGTTTAGATTTTGGGTAAAGGGATTAGGGTGAAGGGTTTAACGTTAAGAACTGTGGGTTAAGGATTTAGAGTAGGGAAAAATCCAATCAGTATCCAGGTTATATCTCAAGGTTGTATATGTTAGTTTCCGCAAATAGGGGGACCCCAGTATAGACTCCAAAATGCTATAACCTTAATATGGGGACCCCCAAAAGGTACCCCTAATTGCGGGGAACCCCCCCATATATTGTGCATACTTCTGGTGTGACATATGGTACCGACCCAAGGCTCCAGTAACTTGGGGGGGTAAGGTCTAGGCTTTAGGATTCAGGGCTTAGGATGTAGGGGCTGAGGTCTTTGTGTATTATGTTAAGGAACCCTAAAACGCTAAACCCTAAACCTTAAACCCTAAACCCGTGACTAGGCTTTCCCGCCAAAAAGAGGCCTCTACGACAGATTCTCCTACAGTCTACACTCCTTTAAATGGGGTTATATAGGGCATTATATGGGAGTATTATAGGGATTCTTAAGGGGATACAGGGAGTTTAGACCTAGCTTGATAGGTTTTTTGTGGAGAGGGAAGTCTCGAGTTTTTAGGCTTGTGATTGCAGAGGTCAGGTCAAGGCAAGGTGTTTTCGGGTCCTGGGCTCAGATATGTCAAGTTTTTCAGAGGGTCCACATATACAGCCATTAGGGAATTGGGACCCATAATTCCTTCTAAAGCATGGTATTTTGGGGCCTAAGGGCCTAATTCCCTAATAGTTGTATATATGTAGACCCTCTGGGCTTCAGCTTTGAGGGAATCTGGGTCGGTAATTTCAAGTTACGGCTTGAGGGCTTACCATTACGCCCTGAACCCTAAATCCGAAGGGCCCAAGGTCAGATGTTTGGTTTTCATGCTTTCTGCACTTAGGGCTCGGATTTTCAAGCAAGATATGTGTTGGTTTCAAGGTGGCATTCCCGAAGGTAGATTCAACCCTAGACACGGTTTGGGGTTTAGGGTTGAGAGTATACATGATAAGGTGGTTTGATAGCCCACACCCTGATTCTTGGGACAAGCCGCTACTACCCTGAAAGAATCATTCCGAATAAAGTGCGATTGTAAGGGGAAGTATATATTATGTTTTGTTAGTTGGGGGTGGCGTAATGTTGGCGGTAAACCGTACGTGAACCTTGCATCTATGTTCTGTTCTTAGCGGTTCGGGGGGCAGTATTAGGGAGAGGGACCTCTCTGGCGAGACGCTGGACGCCTGTACTAAACTCACCCAAAACACGGTTTAGGGCTTAAGGTGTTTTTCTGGCGGTTGAAGCAAGTAAGGTTATGTTCTACGTAAGAGGGACGTTAGCGCAAGCAAGAATGTAAGTGGCTTCGAACCCCCGGTTTAGATTTTGCTCACATGGGATGGGGTTTCAGGGGCTTACGGCCTAGGGCATATTGTACCGTACAACGCAGCACCCTAAACCCTAAACCACCAACACCTTAAACCCCTAAACCCTAAACCCTAGATCCTAAACCTGAAACGCTAAACCTTGAGCCCTAAAACCCAACAGCCTGAGCCCTAGACCTGGTCAGTACATAGGATGTAGGGCTTTCAGTTGAGGGTAATATGGTAATACCTGGGTTTTTGTTACCCAAACCTCCCCAAAGCAAGGACGCTGTAATTCTCATATGCGCTGTAGTCTCAACTCCTACTTAAGGGTTTCTATCTGGGAGTTTTACGGGGTATTAAGGGGGATACTAGACTCTACACTATAGCTCATATTATTTTATAGGGTCATTCCTTATCTGGGAGGAGGATCCACGTTTCCCCCTGCAATGCATGCAGCCTATTCATGTTCAGTGTATTTTCTAGAATCGTTCACTCTGCAAATATTTTGGTGGGACATGGACGCCTAAACCCTAAACCCTAAACCCCTAAACCCCTAAACCTTAAACCCTAAACAAATTCTGGCTCCAGGCTCTTGATGCCAGTGACGCTGTTGGATCAGTGCCCAAGAAGCACTACTTTTTCGTTGCTCTTAGGTTTCGTGTTTTGTGCTGCTGAGCGAGAACTCGTAAAGAGCATTGAAACTTGCGATGCAATCTTTCTAACGGGCTTCGAGTATGCTACAAGTTTTATTGCGATGCCCTGGCAATAGGTTTGTGTAGCACAGAGGATTACTTTCAGCCTCACTGTTTGGAGAAGAAACTTAAACCTTTGGAAACTAGCTTATGTACTCATGTACCAAAGAGCGAAGCAGCCGCTGAAAAGAACGCCAATAAGGGGGGACGCTTTACCGGAACTCAGGGTCCCCACTTCGCATGGGGTTGCACAGTTATTGCGTACCTTTTCGGCGGTTTCTGTAATGCGGATTATGGTATATAGGCGGGGTCTCTCTTGGAGTCCCCACACTCAGGGGAAACTACCATGTTTTTTCATCCTGCTGATTGTTGTCTTCTTTTCATTCAGGATTTAGGGTTCAGGTGCAGAGTTTAGCGTGAAACAGCAGGCCTTAAACCCTGTACCAAACCCCTAAACACTAAACCTCAACGAAGATTCAGTTTGAGATGGCTCCCTGACCTAATCCCTAACCCTTGAAAGGTATAGGGTTCTAGGGTTCTAGGGTGTAGGGCTGAACGTTCTTGAGTTGAGGGCTGAGGGTTCTAGGGTTGAGGGCCCAGGCCTAAATTCCATAGCTCCTAATGTAGAAGCCGGGGTTAGGTCCATGGGTTTCCTATACTCCTTTGGGCTTATGTCAGCGATTATAGGGCTGAAGGTTTAGGGCTTACGGTTTAGGGCCTAAACTTCCAAAACCTAAACCCTGAGCCCCAAACTCTAATACTTGTGGTTGCTTCCATTTCCATTAACCCCCTAACCCCACGCCTGAAACACCTGTAACTGCCTAGAAGGCCTAGCCCTAAGCCCTTTATACATCTGTATTTTTACACTTTTGCATATCAAGGTTTAGGGGTTTAGGATTTTGGGTGTTGGATATACATGCATACATACCATCTGTGTATACCCTGTAGGCACCCTGAAGCCCCACATAGGGATTTCCACAAATTCAGGACCTTTTTTAGGGGACACAGCCTGTTGGTGTCCGGATTTGGGTGCCCCATTAGGGCTTCGTAGGGTTTAGAGTTCATGTAGACTCCCAATCCAATAAACCTAAACGTTGATTTCCTTGAGCCCTGAAGCCCCAAGCCCCTAAACTCCTGATGCTCAAGCCCCTAGAGCGCTACAGCCCACAAAACATGTCTTCCCATTACACCCTAAGCCTTAAACCCCGCTTTAAATAAATCAATAGATAAACGACAAGTAGCTATATATATATATATATAGATTCTATCCCTTTCCGCCTCATATATCTAGCACTTCAAGTCTGCTCCCTTAAGGCCGTAAGGTTTGTACCTTTTGGCCTTGGGTCCGACCCCGAGTACACGCCTTGGAAGAACATGAAACCTCTGAATATCCCTACTATATATCTTATAGCTCTATAAAACATACATGTATATGCATATTTATGTAGATAGTATACCTCAATAAACCTAATCCCTAAATATCAAATCCCTACACCTTAAATCATATTCCCCCTACATGACCCCTTCTCTAAACCCAAGACCCTAAATCTTAAGGGTAGTATAACCCCCCAAAATCCATACATGCATATATATATATGTTTATAGTTATACGTAGAGAAGATATCCCAATAAGCCCAAACTCTTAACCCCTAAAACTTAAACCCTAAACCCCCAAATCCCAAATCTCAAGGGTAACATAGCTCCTAGATGACCTTACACCCTAAACACCTAAAACTCTAGAGCCTATAGTAAACCCTTTACCTTTAATGCTTAACCCTTAACTCCTACAACTCCACGCCTACCACAGATATAGCCCCCAGATGACCCCTTCTCCAGGTGGAGTTGCGAGGCCAGGCTCTGGTGTCCCGGTTGGCCCGTGTGCGCCTCCCAAGCAGTCGGGGTGGCTGCCGGGGTAGCGGTAAAGGTTTAGGGATTAGCGTTTAGGGTTCAAAGATCAGGGATTAGGGTTTAAGGTTTAGGGTTGAGGGTTTAGGTGTAGTATTTGGAGGTTCAGGAAAAGCATAACCCAACGGTAGTTATGACTGTTTCATAAGCCCCTAAAGACCGATTGTGAGGCTACATTTGGGTTGTAGCTTGTAAAGTTTGTGTAAATCATTAGAATAGGGACCTAAGCCCGAAACCATAAGCCCTAAAGCCCTCAGCCTTTGCATAGGGGTTTGGGGGATGTTTTTCTGGAAGAGTCCAACCGTGGGGGGCCCGTTGTGAAGAACCTCTATACTAGGAGCCATGATGCATTGGGGTGTACATTTGGGTTTCCTCATTTATTGCAACTGCCATAAATGAATATACACATGAATATGTATGTACATATATGTGACATGTACATGATGGGCTTTAGGGCAGAGTCTTTTTTAGGGGCGTTGTGGGGATACAGGGATATATAGGGATAGCTACTTGTATGCAGGGGGTTATAGAGGCCGAACAGGATTCCTTTATAGAGATTACATGGAGGATATATGGCCTGAATGAATGATCAGAACAATGTCCGGGGACATATGCAATACTACGCTGCAAGGAAATACTGTTGGTAGTTCTGAAAGCATCTACCTTGAGGGGTTATTGGGGGGTCTACCAGGGGCGTACTGGCAGGTCCCAAAACCCTAAACCCTCTCTATAGGGGTTGAGGTTTGTTTCGGACAATGCATATCCCGGAGGTTTCTGGCCGTTTCAGAAAATGCATATCCAGGCCACGCGGGCTTTGAAATTTACGAAGTTCTGGGCCCGGGGGCTGGATATGCATTTGCGGGGCTGGGCCAAAAAACCCAGATGATGCATTTTCCTTAAGCCTAACCTCGAAACCCGAATCCCGAAAGCCTAGACTCCATATCTATGCCTGCAGAATCTCTGCATAGTCCTCGTACAATTTCTTAGCCCCATATAGTCTTGCTGGGGCTGAGCTCGGGCGAGTGAATATAGCCTTCATTACGGGGGGAGCTATGGGGAGTCCATCGGGATCAGTCAGGGTTCAGCCCTCAACTCATCCCGAAACACTCAACTTGACAGCAAGACCAAGCTTCCCAACCCTAAGCCCTCAATTTCCCCAAAGCCAATGTGTAGTTGGAGGTACACCTACTATGGAACCCCCGCCCAGCGGTCTAAAGCTCTGCGTGGCATCCGGCGACCCATGGGAGGTTGGGGGTTTCTCAAAAAGGTTACCTGTAGTTCTCTTGAAAGGGGGTCTCTGAGACATATGGGCGTTTCTCAAGATCATTCCTAAACCCTAAGCCCTGCAAATCCTGAACCCTAAACCCTAAACCCTTCGCTTTGCTATGCAATGGGCACCTGTATTTCTGGGAGTGGGAGTACCCATGCAGTATGAAGATTTCTGGAAAGCGGGACACTTGCGGGGTGCCGATGTAGCTGGTTGTTAGTAGGACATGAGGGAATGGAAAAGAAAATGGAAATCACGGTTTAGCATGTAGGGTTTAGGGAATGAAAGGAGAAGTTGAAGAAAATACAAGCTACCGTAATGGTTGGAGACTGTATGAGCTATAGTCTAAATTCCGAGTAATTATCCCCCTTAATAACCCTTATACTACTCCCCCAGACAATCCCCTATATAACCCCTGTGTAAGGAGTTTGGACCCTAAACCCTAAACCCTACACAAAGGGGGTTATATTATCCCCATATAATGCTCTTTAAGGAGTTTAGACTATAGCTCATATAGGGGCCACTGCATAGATCCAGGCCTGCCTTCCCTGCTAACAACCAGCATGCGGTTTAGGGTTTAGGTGCTTAGTGGGTTTAGGGTTTAACGCGTTCAGGGCTTTAGGGTGTAGGGGTTTAGGGTTTAGGGCTTAGGGTATACGGGCTTAGGCTTTAAGGTAACAAGGCATACGATATGGACTCCACATGACCTCACCTCCAAATAGTTTTTTGCATGAAACATAGCTCCAAAATGCATTCATATCGGGTCTTGTAAAAAGCAAATGAGCCCGATTGTAGGTAGGAACTATCTAATTCCAAGGCACTCCATGTGTTGCAGGGTTTTGGTGGTGTATTGTGCTCATGTAATTCGATTCTGAGCCATTCTGGCAATTTTCCCAATAGAAGCCTTAAATAGTGAGTTCTCCATACATTCCCGGCGTTGTTCCTTGGAAGCCCTCATTTTGATTCCTCCACCGGGCCTGCTTAGGCTTAGGCCATTCCCACCCATCACATCGAAGAAGCACGTAGACTTAACGGAGGCTAGAATGGACGTATGAGCTATAGTCTAAACTCCTTAAAGGGGGGTTATATAGCGGATTATGTAGGGGATTACTATAGGGCTTATTAAGGGGGATACTAGGAGTTTAGACTATAGCTCATATAGAGCCCCTCCGGGCTCCTCCGTACCTCGAAAACAACCCCTGGAAGCCCCTCGAAGCCCCTGGAAGCCAGAGTTGGAAGCGAGAAGGTGATTCTGAGATGGAAATTGAGGGCGTAGCCCTAGACCCTAACAAAAAGTAATTTGGGTGGTAGCATGTGATGTTTCACAGCGGGTGGGCAAGTTGCTCGGAAACCCAGGTTCGATGGATTCTTGGAGGATGTCCGAGGTTCACTGGGCGCAGGACATGCTGCCGCACACAGATCCCTGGAAGTGGGGCGGCGCCATCGGCACATGAGTATTCAGCCCTGCGCAGGCAGACGCCCTAGACCCTAAGCCCTGAGCATAGTCACTGGGCAGGCCTTTCAGAAACCTGACCACCTTTTTAGCCCCAAGCCCCACAGGAGCCTGGACCCTAGACGCCAAAGATTACATACTAAGCTTTCAACCCTAGGCCTGAAACCCTAGGCCCTAAAACCTAAGGATTGAAACCTAAGCCCTGGACCTTAACCCTAAATTGTGTTGGTTTAGGTTTCAGCAGTTTTCTCAAGAAGAAGCACAAGACACTAACCTTCCAGGTTCCCCTTAACTGGCCCGAATCAGCCCCAGCTATGCGGAGTGGCATTAGGGAAATCCATCTGAACCCAAAACCCATCCCCTAAACCCTAAACCCTAAACCATGACTGCAGAAGGCCTTCTGCTCACATCTTATGCTTTGCTGAGCAACTGTGAAGATCTCCTGGAGGTGCCGGGGGAGACTTAGGGTGTAGGATTTCGAGTTTAGGGCTTAGGGTTTGGGACGGGAAATTTAGGATCTGGGGGTGAGGGTCTTGACTGGAATTTTTGGGGAGTTTGGTCCACCTAAAACGGTGTAGGCTAATTAGGTTTTGGGTTTCGAGGCCTCGGGTTTGGGGCAGATTTAGCGCTGAATAGTGTTTGAGGTTTTCTTGGGAATTGAGTCTCCGTGGGTTGGCTGCGCCCCAAACCTTGAACCCTAAACCTTAAACCGTGGGTATCTCGGACGTCCCACCCAGACAGGAGGGAATCTGGAGAAAGGTTTTGGATTCAGGGTTCAAAGGTTCAATGAATGTTTGGGGTCAAGGTTCAGGGTTCAGGGCCTTTCCGCATTGATATCCCCTGAAAGACGAAGATGTGGAAGCTTTTCACAACGCACGGTGCATAATCCTTAGCCAATGGCGCGCCGATGCCCGTGTAAATCTTTGCATTTCCGTACGAACCTTTTTTTCGATAAGCCTACATGTCAATGATGATGATGATGATGACGACGACGATGCTAACGATGTGTTCGGGAGGCCCTAATTCTTTGGTGTGCCGCCAAGAGAAGTCTTATTTGCACACCCTCCATATTGCCCACACTGCCTACGGGTCCCCTAAATTAGGTCCACGTACTTCATCAAAGCCAAACTAGTCGGGAAGCTTGGGGTGATCGAGGGGGTGGTTAAGGAACCCATCAATGTCGGGTTTACGGATGGTCTTGATCTCATCAGCGCTTGAGGTCCAGGCTGTGGACAGCTTCGCACTTCAAACAAGCCTTAGAAGGTTTTATTTGGGTTAGATGCTCCCCCCAGAGGCCCAACCAGCAATAGTGTCATTAATTGTAGACTTTATAGGAACCCTAGCAACATGATCGTTATCCCATAAGAGTAGGGGCCTAACCGCGTTTAATTGGCTTCTGATGCTTCCCTGATAACCCTAATAAGACGGTTTAGGGTTTACGGGGGCCCAGTAAATCTTCATCACGTACGCACAAGGATTAATCCCGTCCCCTAGTAGTAAAACACCCCACTCCTCTGATATTCTTTGTGGTATACTACGATATATTCAGAAAAATTGAGATTGAGGGGGGTGGGGATGTTAAATATTACCCTAAACCCTAAACCCTAAACCCTGTCGGAAGGGGATTAGTAAGGCAGACAAAGCCTAGACCAACAGCCCAACAGACAGTGAACTCCATAAACCATAAATCTTCATGCGGTTTAGGGTTTAGGGTTTAGGGTCCAAGGGTTCCCTGCTACTACCAACCTTAAGTCGGGTTTTAGGGTCGAAGCTTCTTGGTTTAGGGTTTGCGGCTTGGTAGTAGTTGCTTCCTAATTGGAAGGTGTAACCCATAAAGCTGTGGGTAATTGGGGCTACAGGTTTTACTGCTAAGTCGGGCCGGAGCGCTACAGTTGTTCGTAGGTCTTTGAGGACTTAGGTGGGAACCGGATTTCTCCTATGCACAGCATGAGGTGCAAGTGGAAGATGTTCCAGAGCCTACCGGCCGCCGCCGCGGGCGAAAGCAAGGGACTCGGTTTTGCTGTTGGCGTTATTGGTCTCCCGTTTGACTAGGAACCCCAGTGGTACCCTTTTACCCTTTTTGGGTTCTGGGTTCCCATATATAATATACCAACAGAAAAAAGGGTACCCTTATTGTAATATGGCTACTGGGCTACCAAGTTGATCTTCATCCTAAGTCCCCTCTCATTTCCGAATGGCGTGTCCCCCTGAACCACGAAGCCTAAACCCTAATCCCAAGTCAGTGACATTATTTCAATGAGGTACTAGGATATCTGGCAAATAATACTGTTTGAGAAGTTCAGGGTTAAATGTTATGTGCCAAGCTCTCTGCTCCCCGCCCTCAGCCCCAATCTCCAAATGGATGTTTCTCTACTAGGCACCCCTAAACCCTTCAGAATCCTAGGGTTTAGGATTTGGGTTTCGGGTTAAAGGTCTTTTCCAAACCAACTACCGGAATCTACCCCAATGTCCAGAATCCCATTATGTGGGTGAACCTTAAACCATTTTAAATTCCAAACTTTGCTACTGGTGACCCCCATAGCCGTTGCGATATCCCGAAATACATCCCCAGTGGGTCATTCAAGGTGCCTGTATGTTGAGGAGCCCCCCCCCTACAACGTGTGCAACGTGTGCCAATACCCTTAACCCTATAATATAACCCAAAAATTCGGTCAGCGCGCTAGACAGACCCTGAACCTCCAACCCTGAATCCTACTGTAGAAGCTCTAAACCCCAACTTTTCGCCGCAAACCCTACAACCCAAACCCTAAACCCCAAACCCTGACCCCCTAAACCGTAAAACCCCTAAACCCTTTCAAAGGAGCAACCTTCTAAGGCCCGAGCCATGGGTCTCTAACATGGGCCCCTGCCTGCTTCCTGCTCCTAACTTTTGGCCCTTAATCGGGTTTGTGCGCGGTTAGGGTGTGTATAAATATAATATATATATATCTGAATACTTTAACATCTATATACATATAGATATTTACACATTTATATATATATATACATATGCATACTAGGTATATTCTAACGACCCAGGAAGCAGGGCGGATACCAGGGGCCCATAGTCCAACCTTTAGACACCCTAAACCCTAGCCTCCAAAGTCTAGATCGTAAACCCTTAACCTTACACCCCAGCCCCTAAAACCCTGGACCCTAAACCCCTAAAGCCTAAGCTGCGTTTCTAGTGTACCTATTATATACTTGAGATGCTTCCAGAGGCCCGGAGGCGAGAGGCCGGGGAAGCGCCGGAAGTTGGACGACGACGACGGCTGCGAGGAAGCAGCAGAGTCGGAGGAGGAGCTTTAGGGTTTAGGGTTT
>CAJNIZ010047973.1:5874-34395 GCA_905231905.1 Symbiodinium pilosum | reverse complement strand
CCCTTGAGGAGCTCCAAAGTTTCCTTACGCACGGACCCCTACTAAGCTGGGTTGCTGTTAGGGAACTTAAATTAAGTTACTATATTGGGGAAACCCTATTATTTACTATACATACCCATTATAGTAACTGAATTTAAGTTCCTTAATAGCAACCCAGAATATTCAACCTAGCTCTTCAGCTTCCACGTTTCACAGGTAGGTGTTAATGTACGTTTTTCTTTGTTACCCTTAATACCTGCATAGTCCCCATAAGGCCAAACACAAAAATATGTTTTATAGGGCACCCAAACCTTGAAGCCTAGATTTGGGGACCAGCTTGCTGAGCTTAGACTTCTTGACTCCGTGCAGTTTTAGCAGCTGAAGGATCGTTGTTTGACTAAGTAGCCAGAGCAAGGATGAGATGAAGCACCACCCCCAAATCCTTGGTTTCCAATGTTCTGTGTAGGAAACAATTCATGGTGGGACATGCCAAATTCTGGTCTCAAGCGCGAACAACCTGAAAAAAGCAAAAGTAGTTTCCATTATCTTTTCCAATATCCCGCAGCGACCCTAGACCAGGTTATAACTCCTATCCTCAAATGGCCTTTTTTGGGGGCTTCAGGGAATGGCGACTCAGACCCAAGCCCACTTCACTTGATTCGTGAAGGGGTTTAGGGTTTAAGGTTCATAGGGTTTAGGGTTTAAGCTTTAGGGCTTAAGGTTCATAAGGTTTATAGGTCCCTAAATCCTAAACCCTATAAGGCTTAGGCCCCTAAACCCTAAAACCCTAAACCCTAAACCTTAACCGTTTGGGGTTTAGACCCAAGCCCACTGCACTGGCTCCGTGGAGGCCGACCTTAGTTTCCCGTTGGCTCCGCAGTGTCCTGGCAAGGGCGGGTGGCCATGTCGAATCTTGGCTCTCTCATTCAGGGTTAGGCCTTAGGGATAAGGGTTTGAGGTTTAGAGTTTAGAGTTCAGGGCTTATAGGGCTCAGGTTACTGGTGCTTCAGAGGGAGTGGGGGAGTGGATTTAGAGGCCATTATAGGGGTATATATGAATTAGTCTAAGCTCCTTAAGGGGGGATAGACTTATTCCGTCGGTGGCCGGTGGCCGGTGTCCGGTGGTCTGGTGTCCGGTGTCCTGTGGCCGGTGTCCGGTGGCCGGTGGTCCAGTGGCCGGTGTCCGGTGGCCGGTGGGCCGGTGGCCGGTGGCCGGTCCGGTGTCCGGTGGCCGGTGGCGGTGGCCGGCGCAGCGGAGCTTCAGCTCGGCGATAGGAGTACCTCAACTACGACGACGACGACGAAGACGACTACGACTTCTTCAGCTACGAATATCGTGGCTTGGGCGCGTGTGCCCGTGTCATCGAACATGAACAAATTAACATTCTAGTCGTTTGGGCATGGATGCTCTGGTCAGCGGATGCAGTCAAACATGAACGTTATTATGCTTTGGGCATGGATGTTCTGGTCATCGGATGCAGTCGAACATGAACATTACTATTGTTTGGGCATGGATGCTCTGGTCATCGGATGCAGTCAAACACGAACGTTATTATGGATTGGGCATGGATACTCTGGTCATCGGATGCCGTCGAACACGAACATTATTATGGTTTGGGCATGGATGCTCTAGTCATCAGATGCAGTCGAAAATCAACGTTCTCATGGTTTGGGCATGGATGCGCTGGTCGATCCTCCGATGCAGTCGAACATGACTATTCTCATGGTGTGGCCATGGATGCTCTGGTCATCGGACGCAGTCGAACATGAAAATTATTACGGATACTCTGGTCATTGGACGCAGTCGAACACGAACGTTATTATGGTTTGGGCATGGATGGTCTGGTCATCCGATGCAGTCAAACATGAATGTTATTATGGCTTGGGCATGGATGTTTGGTCATCAGGTGCAGTTGTAAATTAGCGTTATGTTGGTTTGGGCATGGATGCTCTGGTCATCGGAGGCAGTCGAGCATGAACGTTATTGTGGGTTAGTTTCTCGGGAATACACGAGGTGCTGTTGCGTTACGCCGCATGCGATGACCACAACATGGCGACGACGATTACGGCGATCGCACTGTCCGGCGTCGGTGGCGGGGGGCGGTGTCTGGTGTCCGTGTCCCGTGTCCGGTGTCTGCTTTCCGGTGACCGGTGTCCAGTGGCCGGTGGCCCATGGCCGGTGGCCGGTGTCCGGTGGCCAGTGGCCGGTGTCCGGTGTCCAGTGGCCGGTGTCCGGTGGCCGGTGGCCGGTGGCCGGTGTCCGGTGGCCGGTGGCCGGTGGCCGGTGGCCGGTGGCCGTTGGCCGTTGGCCGGTGGCCGGTGTCCGGTGGCCGGTGTCCGGTGGCCGGCTTGAAAGCAGCGGAAAAAGTCTATAGTGCCTTAAGGGGGTTTATATAGGGGACTACTATATGGTTAATTAAAGGGGATTCTCGGAGTCTAGACTATGGCACATACGGAGGCTACATTTTAAGGATCCACTCCCCCACCTCCCCTTCAGCATCAGTAAGTCTTGTTGAGTATTCCATTCATGCGGCTTCTGAGCAGAAGAAGTTGCGGGGCGGCAACCCGATCATGACGGCAGCGTATGCCTCTGCAGACTTTCATCACCCGCAAAGAATCCCAAACGAGGACCCCAACGATCCTTTTATGGTCCCTGCGAATGTATACCGGGTCCCTAGTCGCCCCCTTGTTTTGAGAAACTCCTATACGTGTTGGCTCTGGAAAGCACGGGCATGTCTGGCAACTGTAGGTGAGGATGCTCGAGGTGCATGGTTGAGAGGGGCAAGGCATGGGGAGGCTTCATACTTGATAAATATTCTAATAATCCATTATAGTAGACTAATAATATACTACAATATACTATACTAAGAAACTATATAGAGGTTTTTGCAGGGTTTGTGGCTCTGTAGAGCCTCAGGCTTCATTTGGCCTCAAAGCTTTCCAGAGCCGGCCCAGGACCATCCAAACATCTGAAGCCAGATCGCACACACTCCAAGCCCATGTCCTAAACCTCCTCCGCAGCCCAGGCCCTTACTACTACTGGGCTCATATCTAGGAGTGGGATCTACTGTCTAGCTCCTCTGTCATAACTGAAGGAAAGTTGCGGCTTGTCGACACCTTCTGGGGCGGGAGCAGCTTGCCACGGTTGAGGATGTAGGAGTGTCCAGGGACTTAATCCTCTTCCCCGAACATTAAACTCCCTACCCCCTAATATTAAACACTCCCAATATATTACAATATACCACAATGGGGAGTATTTCATATTAGGGAGTGGGAGGGGAATATTATTGGGAGAGGATGAGAACGCAGGGCTTCTGACCTAAGAAGATGGACTGAGCAAGTCTGTTGCACGAGTGTGTGCACGGGGGATCAGGATCCTCCTGAAGGGTTCTTCGAAACTACCAACCAGTAGTATAAGGTACCATATTGGGGGTTCAACTGTGAATTACGACCCTACAGTAGCATAACGTACCATATTGGGGTTCTACTTATAAACTACCCCAAGCTAATTACATGGCACCATATTTGGGCCTGGGGGGTTTACTTTCCAAGTTTTTGCAGGGGTCTGGGAACCTGAATCCCATGCCCACCCGCATCTACTAGGTCTCAGAACCGGGTCTAGGTTAGGTTTTTGGGTTTGGGGCTTAGGTTTTTTGGAGAGAGGGTTCCTCCCCTCGCCCAAACCAAAGCTGCACGACAGATATCTCCAGTTACAAGGACAACAGCCTGAGTGAGGCTCCGTTTCCGCTTCCATTTCGTGTGGGGGAGTGCTCCAGTTGTCAAGCCACGGTGCATGATAGTGGACTATCTAGGTTCCTCTACAGGAATCTTTACGCTTGTCCGTCGGAGTTCAGCCAAAATTGTATTTTGTCCAAATAGTTGAACCACATTATTGACACCAATATATTATACTTCTTATCATGGGGACCCCCAAAATGGTACCCCTAATTCTGGGAAACCCCTAAACCCTCACCCTATAAAACTCTATATAACTCCAAAAAGACCCTTCAAAGGTACACATAATTTTGGAACCTTCCCACCCCCCCCTCCCCCCCATTTTTGGCCTGTATCATTGGGTCTGCAGCGGCCCCGGGAGCCTCCTCTTGTTGCATGCCGGAGCTGCTAAGGCAAGGACATCGGCAAGCTGCTCACTCCACTGAGAAGCCCAGCTGGAAATCAGACATCTACGGGTTTAGGGTAGGGTTTGTTCGTGTTCTGTGTTCCTATAGAGGGGGGGGGGTGTCCATAAGCACGGACGATAATCCTAAGGATAGGGGCTGACAGCAACGGGCCCCTAACCTTTGCAAACTCCGAAGCCATACATCCCCAGACCCATGGATCCCCTATCTAACCACCATATCCATCTAAAACGAACCCCTTATTTTCGGAAATGCCATACAGATTTGTGGCTCCACCAGGCAGGCCGTACAATCAGCCCATCCGCGTATCCTTAGTTTTTTGGAGCAGGCACTTTCAGGAAGAGTCATGAAGATGACTTCAAAAGGCTCAGGGCCTAGGCAAAAAGTTATTTTCGAGGAGGGTAGGTGCTCTCATCGTTACTCTAAGGACTTACTTTCCCCAAGTTTAGAATTCCAAAGCGGGCCACAAGAAAGATTACTCTCCGCAGGCTATTTGGGGTTCCATGCGAGCGGGATTGGGTACTCACATGGAGCCTCCGAAATATGCTTTGAAATCATGGCCAGCTTCGGAAGGGTGTGAGGGGAGTTCAAACGCGATACCGGCGATTCCCATTACTTTGACACCGCAGAGTCCTAGAGTTTAGGGTTTGGGAGGAGCGCTGGTTCGGCGAATGGTGCAGAAACAGCAGTCATCTCACTTTGGTTAATACGGGAAGGCCCTCGACACGAAGTTGTAAAAGCCGACGGCATAGTCCTGACACAGACGACCCTGATTTGTAGACTTATACGCAGCTACGAAGCCTGAATCACAACCCCTAAGCCCGATCACCAAACTCTACACCTTGAACCCTGACCTCCAAACCATGCACGACAATCCTGAAGCTATAACACCCTAAGCCCGGAATCCCAAACCCCAGGCAGTGATCCCCAAACCCTGAATCTTAATAGCCTCAACTAGGCCCTAATCCCTGAATAGCCTAAACCTTGAAGCCTGAATAGCCTAAACCTCAAACCCTAATCCCACCATGTCTCAACCTAGGCCAGGGAGCCTGCCTCCCGGAGCAAATTGAGCGATGGCAGAAAATGAGCATGGAGGAATAAGGCTTAGGCTGAAGTCCCAGAGTCTCGGTCGGGTTCCAACAGAAACCATTTCCAGGCTACGGGCCTTAGGTTACCCTAGAGGCAGGAAGTCGTGAAGATTCGCTTGTTCCTCAGATGTGCCCATGGCCTTATTTTCCGAAAGCTGGTTTGCAGCTTCTTTCACATTGCGAGAGAGTTTATGCAATGCGCTCTGGGGGAGCCACATCGCGGTAGCGCGAGATATGAACCCATCAAAGTTGATCGAGTGCTTGGGAGAAACCCTGCGTGATTTGCAGGGGAGTTCAGTCTTAAGTATTTACGACATGATTTCTTTGGACAGTGCTGACCCTCACTCAGTGCTCTCACCTTCTATTTGATACACAGAGCAGCGGTTTCGTGATTTGTGCGCTCCCCCCTCCCAAAGAAAAGCTAGGCCGCTGGCTCTTAAGCGTGGGTGATCAACTGAACCGTGGGTGATCAGCGGAAACTCTGCAATCATATGGCGTAGTTTTCTTTAAAAGGGGGACCCCAATATAAACCGCAAAGTATTACTACCCTTATTATAGGGACCCCTAAAAAGGTATCCCTAATTTTGGGAAACCACTAAACGCCTAAACCCTAAACTCTAAAACCCGTACAACCCCATAGAACCCCTAAAAACCCTTAGAAAGGTACCCCCCCCATAAATTTTGGGAACCACCCCCCATTTTGGCCTGTATCATTCAGATCTGGAACCAAACCTTGTCCACACTCTCATCCCTAGGTTAGGGATTTAAGGTTTAGGAATTAGGGTTTAGGATTTAGGGTTTAGGATTTAGGGTTTAGGATTTAGGGTTTAGGGTTTAGGTTTTAGGGCTCAGGGTTTAGGACTTGAACTTGTAGGGCTTAGAGCTTCAGAGCCTCTAAACGACACGGCCCTGAAGAGCCAGCGCCGAGCCCGCGAGGGACGCCACACGGCTTGCCCCTCGCGTTTTCATCTCCTTGTGAACGTGGTCTATGGGGCGTCTCTCAAGACATGGACAGTGCTTGTGGAGTATGTGTTGAAGCTACAAATTTGACAGGTACGGAAACCATGTTTATTTTTTTCCATGTTACACTCAAATAATTTGATCCCACATTCATCTTCCTTGCATTCTACATTCAAATTACAGGACGCAGTTTCAAGCAAACTGGGGTAAAGAGGGCGGGCCACCTGAGACTCTCAAACTTCCCAATGCTCCCCTCCCCCAGGCACCCATGTCATAGCCTCCTAATATCCCTCCAAGTGTCATGCTGACCGGCGAGACGCCCCAGTGCTATAGCATGACAGACTGGGCAGACCCAAAGTAGCAAAGATGCCACCGTCAATGCCAGCAGCACTCCCTATCCTCAGCAGTACTCCCGACAGGCTCCACAAGGTCCGTTATGGATGTCCTATACATCTAGTTAACGGCCTACTTATACCCTTTGAAGGCCTTACACCTCCCCGACAAAGGCTAAGGGCCCATATTCGGGGCCCATACTTCCAGGCTTAGACGAAGTGTGTATTAGGTTCACTTATCGGACCTCAAGGAGCTTTGTGGAAGTCTGAGGGAGTCCTTGTCAGTTATGGGCCACCTTGTATGGCGCCATCTGAAGAATTCTTCAGCCCTGACCCCGGAATTCCAAACTCTAAACTTCATAAACCCTAAACTCTAAAGTCTGAAACCCTACACTCTAAACTCTAAACTCAAGAACGCCAAGCTCTAAACTCTGAACTCTACGCACTAACAACCCTAAGCCCTAAACTCCAACAGTGAGCGAAGTTTCCTAGTCTGGTCTGGCTTTCATTTTTGCCGAGCCTGCCGAATGGCACTGACCCGGCTGCATGAAAGGAACTTCCAGAACCCAACGGATGGGTTTAGGGTTTAATCAGGGTGACAGAAGGGCACTCAATAGGTTTGAGGGTTTAGGGGGTGCGGAGCAGTAGCTGCTCACTTACCTCATACTTCTTGTACCATTTTGTTTCAAGAGTTCTGGAAGTTCTGCTTAAATTGGGACTGTAGCTCTGCTACTTGGATGCCTATAATGCAGGGGTTGAACGCCCCTTATGTTTGAAGGTACTAGACAGTCCCTTTACTGCAAAGAGCTTCTCCTTGGATCCTCCCCAAGATAAATGAGCTCGTGTGGCAGCGGCCGTCTAAGTAGCATTTTAGGTTCTGTGGTATGTGTGATGAGTGTTCGCGAAGCTCCTGGGAAAATGAAGCCAAAGACGTCGCACACAGGCTATGCCGGCCAAAGTCGGATAAGGATGACTTACGTGGGGGGAGCTGGTTGGCGGTATCCCCCACAGTTTGCCCGTAAAAGGGCCCGTTAGTCATCCCATGATACCCCCTCTCGGGCTCTCAATTTACATGCCCCTAGGTGTGAGGCGGATTAGTGAGTGTTGGGGAACCTTGTCATCAATTGCTCCCAAAGAAGATGCCGTTAAAAAGAAACCCTAAACTCTAAGCCTTAAGCCGCCCTAAACTCTGAGCCTTAAGCCCTAAACCCTAAGCCTTAACCCGCCCTTAACTGGGTTGCTCTGAAGGAACTTAATTTAAGTCACTATACTGAGGAAACCCTTTTATTTACTGTATATACCCATTATGGAAACTTGATTTAAGTTCCTTAACAGCAAACCAGTAACCCTGAACCCTAAACCCTAATGAAGGTTCTTAGGCAGGCCAGACCCGGTTTCCATTGATAGGGGGACCCCCGTGTAGACCCCAATCTATTAGAATCGTTCTGAGAGCCCCAAAGTGGTACCCACATTTTTTAAGAAATGCACATATCTAGGCCATCATCGTAAGAGGTGTTTAGGCTTCAGGGTTTTGGAAAACCTTATGTAACTCCTATGTAGCCACCTTTGCAATGCCATGCTCCACTGTCTTTTTGGCTCTTCAGTATGGTGGTTTAAGCCTTGACTTTGGATGTTGTGGTAGTGGCGACGTCACTTTCCATGCGCGTTTCCGTGTGATCCCCATGTTCCATTTTTTCCGGTACATATGTTCGAAACCTTGTCTGGGTGAGGGCTTCGGACACAGCCATTGGGATCTAGGGGAAAGGGTCTACAGTTTCGAAATTAGGGTGTAGAGTTTAGGGTGTAGGGTCTAGGGATTGGGGCGTGGGCTGTAGGATTTTGAGCTTGGGCAGTTGGGGTTCAGGACTTTGTAAACCTAACCTACTCCAAACAAACAGGGAGCCCCACATAACTATACTGTTTACAAGGGTGTTCCCATGCTAGTTTGGGGAGGGTAGTGTTTTTGCTTGGTGAGGTCCTGCTTTGTATATGCTTACATGACGGAGATGTGGTACTACTCTCCTGCGGATGCGGGGGCCTCGATTGTGGGCCTCAGAATTGCACCCTCTGGGGGTCCAGAAAATGGCACATAATTGCGTTGCTGGAATTGGAAATCAGCTACCATGGCAAGGAGTTCATCTCTTGTGAAAGATGTATTTGTATATACATGTTATGGTAGCTTAAAGTAGTAAGTTTCTCTACAGCAACCCAGGTACAAGGAAGTGTCCATTTAGAAGACGACACTGAGGAAACGGTAAAGACACGCAACTTGCTATGAAATCTTGAGAACTGCAAGTACCCATGCGCCTCGGCATGTCCTTTGGGTAATCTGTGAGCTGCATGGTTTGCCAGGACCAATTTCTGACAAGCAGGGTAAAACGGTTGCTGTTTAACCGAACACACTTCTGGATATGAAAAGCAAGGAGATTCTGTGAACTTCTGTCTGTTTCCACCGGTGTAATCGCTTCTGGGCAAGCAGGATAAACGCATCCACGGCAGCTAGGTCCCCTTTGCCTCCCTTTCAATGCAAAGCGTAACTACCGAATGCCCCAGCACAGAAGCCCTTGAAAGCCCTTCAGCCCCAACTCAACAGGAGCATGAGAATATTTTTCGGCCCCAAACCTCCTGGCCGACCCTAAGCTCATCTATACGGTATAAACCCCTAAACCCTTAAACCTAAACCCTGACGCCCTAAGACCCTAAACCCTGAAACCCTATAGCCCGCCTTAAGTAGATAGAATAGGGCTTTGGGTACATTATCATAGCAGCCACATACACCCCACATTCTATTTACTTCATGAAGGGGGATTATTAAACCCTACATTCTAAACCCTATCATATTCTATCTACTTAGGGGGGACTATAAGACCCGAAAACTAAACCCTGACTACCCAACCTAGGACAAGGAGTTCGAAGGGCCTGGACCTCGGCTGTAGAGATCCAAGCGCCAGGACGCCCTAGCTGATATATATATATATACCGATATGCATGAACATACGTGTGTGAATATCTATCTACATATGTGTATATATGTATATGGGTGTATAGGGTATAGGGATACTTGGGGATATCAGGGGTTAAGATTTTGGGCTTAGGGTTTGAAGGTTTTTGAGGGCTTAGGGCTTCACGCTCAGGTGTCTAGGCTCGGAGGCGCAGTGTTTTAGGGCTCAGGGCTTGGGGTTCGGAGCTTAAGGCTTAGGGTTTATAGGGCTCAGGGTTGGAGTTTAGAGTTTATGGGATTCGGAGCTTAAGGTTTAGGGCTTAGGGTTGGAGTTTAGAGTTTAAGGCTCAGCTCTTAAGGTTGGGATGTCAGGGTTGGGCTTACGGTTTCAGGGTTTAGGTTTTAGGGTGAGTAAGGCAATCGCTGATATTTCCAGAGTCACTGCAAAGCAGTCCTGTGAAAGATCCCACCGCAAAGCAGAGTCTACCAGCACCCTCCTTTTACCGTTAGTTTGAGTTATGGGGCCCCCCGACAGTGGTACCTAGACCAGGCCTAAATGGAGGGTACCTGGAAGGTCCAGGTAGAGAGGAAGACTTCAGCATGTGATAGCTGATCAGACTCACATGTCGCATCGGCTGCCGGGGTTGAGGAAGTTGAGCCTGCCACGGCTTAGGGTTTAGGGATTAAGCTCCGTGCGCTTTTGGTTTCAGCATCTCAGACCATAGCTGCCATAGCACCTCTTGCAGTTCAGTCATGCGCTTACTACTGGATTTTTACAGCGAGGTCGGGAAACCCAAGTCATTACCAGGTAACCTCCCATGGTCCCATACAACTGTTGTTACTGATGACGATACCGTCTCGTAAAATGCCTCTACCTATTCTTGGAAGCACGCAGCAAATAGCCTGTCACCCAAACCCTGCAACCCAATCGCAAATCAGGTGGCTACCCTAAGTCTCTTGGACCTCCATTGTGAGATCCCACCCCTTAGCCCCCAAAGCCCAAACCTTCCCCCAAGAAAGCTCATTATAGATACAGCCCCGCTTAAGTAGATAGAATATGGCTTTGGGGATATTATAATAAGATCCCCATATATCCCATATTCTATCTACTTCAGGGGGACTATAGTCCTAGGAGGCTCACAGAAGTTTTCAACGCCCTTGGAACTTTTTGTGCCTCACCAGGTGCCGCACTAAACTCACGGCTTGGAAAAATGCCTGCCAGGTGGCGGCAAAACTCCTATTCCTCATCATTGCAATTGTGTATCACTATAACTACTAGTACGTTTATTGTTTTACGTCTAGTGACTATGCATGATTATTGTTAATTACTGTTGCTGCTTGCACTTGAAACGCTAGGCCCTTTTTATCATGCATGGTCAGTAGTATTTAAGCGGAGGTCCGGACTGTTGTGCGAAGCCTACTACACTCTGGTTGTGGCCTCGGTGGAAAGAAGGATGAGCGAGGGAACTGCTGCAGGAGACTGTCTACCTAGACCCTTCAAATATCCTCTATTTAGGCTTCAGTATCAACTATTCGGGGCCATATAACCCCAATTAAGGGCAATACAAAAATCCTGGTAGTAGAAACCCGGATATGAGACAGGAGGGTTGCTGCAGTGCTGTTTTCTTCTTTGGGCGATGCTGTTGGGTCATTCGTGGGAATAATTCCTAAGTAGTATGGATCTTCATCATTGCATACTCTCTATGAAGGCATAGTGCGCACAATGGGGAAACAACATCTATCCCAGTGGTTTGGAGGTACCTTTCCTAGGAAGTTCTGGTCTGGAGGGTGTCGGCTTTGAAGTCGGAATATTCATGAACTTGAAGAGTAAGCGCGGCTTCATTGCCATTTTTCTTTTCCATTATCCCAACATAACCCCAATATGTTCCTTACAATTCCTATATAAGCCCTATATAATCCCTATAATCCCTCCTTGATTGTTCTAATTCTAGCAGTTAGGTGTTGGCAAGCCTCGCTCTTTGATCTGCAGGTTCTGCTTTTGTCAAGATGCTCCCTCAGCCTTGCGCAAATTCCTCAAGGTAACCCTGCAACCTCCTGGATCCTTTTGTCGTCCTCATATTCATTGGGCCCTTCGCATGCATGTGAAGGTTAAGGCCTGAGGACTTGTCGTGACGTTCACTCTTGTCTTCGCCCGCATCCCCTGATTTGCGACCTGAGGTTGACAAGCTGCAGCACGCTTTATAGGTTTACGTTTACGTGGATCCCAAAAGTATGGAAAGTATGCAAAGCTATGGCGCAATACCCATTAACAATTTCAGGACGCTTAGGGGCCGTGTGGTGATTATATAAGCTACTAGTATACTACTGTCAATATTATCCTGCGCAAGGGATCATTAAGTCACAAAAGAACTCATGTCCATTACATAGGCGAATCTTGATCGCAGCTCGTATAAAAAATGAGAAGCCCTAACGCGAGGCCCGTTACCACATTGGCTCTCTTGCGCTTGGGGCCCAGATGTGCTGAGGAAGTTCAGGGTTAGAGATCTAGCAGGATTAGAGATCTAGCAAGTAAATCCGCCCTAAACCCTAAACCTTTCTCGGTTTCTTATAAGTTCCACCCCCTCCAAAAAAGTGCAGAGCAATGGGGTGCTTCATTTGCTGATCCTCCTTGGGTTTGGGGGAGGAGCTTGAGATTCAAACTTGGCTCATGGCTTGAGGCTCATGATACTGTTGATAGCAACTGCTGCATAACCCTAATGCTCAAAAATGCTAGACTGCTAAGTAGTACCCCGTTAATGGCTACACTTGTCAAGACTCGAGAGACATTCGCACACCTCAAGCATTCAGAGACCCTAGAAAGATTTGAAAGATGTGCCAATTTACTACTGCAGTGGGCTATAGTTTGTTATTTTCGGAAACCCCAACCCTAACCCCTACACCCTGAACCCTAAACCCTCAACCCTAAACCCCCAAACCCTAAACTCTTTCAGGGTGGGGGTTGCTTCGAAGCCCCTAAGGTCTGAGTTTTGGCTGCTTGTGATCCTCTTGAAAGGGGTTAGGGTTTAGTCTTTAGGGTTTGGGGTTTAGGTTTCAGGGTTTGGGGTTTAGTGTTTAGGGCTCAGGGTTCAACTAGTGATCCTCTTGAAAGTTAATGCTGCATCTTTTGGGTGTCTTTAACGTAAAAGTCTGGCTCTCCTTCTCATCTTCAAGCTGCTGCCTCCCAGTACCCTTAATTGGGGTTATATGGCCCCTAAAGGCGGGTACCAGGGCTTAAGCAAAGGGTAGTTGGAGGGTCTAGGTACATGGTTCCCCGAGCCGCCCCAAACATCTTCAAACCTAAGAGGCCCTAAACTGGCCTTTGGTTAGCTAGGAATAAAGGAATGAATCCTTATAGTAGTCCGAATATAACCCATTATACTAGTTTCAAGTAAGCCTGAAAAGCTTGGAGCTTCAACCTCTGCAGGTACGGGGCATTGATGGTCACCATCTTCCGTCCGTTGCGTGTGGCCTGGGCCCCAGGTAATCCGCCGTCGGCAGAGCTTCAAAGGAGGGTTTTGGGTTTAGGCCCAACTAGGCAATCAGCTTCATTGAGCAATTAGGGTTCCTTGCTCCCGGGCCTTGAAATGATGCCCCAAGGCTTCTATTCAATTTGAGCACATGTGACACACGGATGCTACCCTTGAAAGTACACCGTAGACACAGGTCACAGACGCCAAGAGTTTAATCGAGTTGTCCGTGCTTTGAACAAGCATTATTTCTGGCTCGCAAGCAGAAGGAAGATCTCATGTCAAAAGAGCATGCCAAACCCTAAACAATAGTTTCCATTTTCCCATTATGCAAATATAACCCCTAATACAACCCAAATATTTCCCCTAAATAGCCCCAGTATACAGTATACCCTAATTGTCCCCAATACTTCCTGTATGTGCCTGCATTGCGTTTGAGAATTGCGTGGGGAAACTGCTCAAGGTCTGTCTACTCTTTCAAGGTGACGCGGACCCTTCAGCGCGTAGAAGATGTTGGCTGAGGGTTCACGAGAGCCTACGTTCGGAGATGCCCTAAACCCTAAACTACGGTGGATACTAAACATCCTGCATGACCCTAAGTACCCTAAACCCTGGGAAATAGGGTATTCTGGTATATAGTAAGGTCATGCAGGATTTTTAGTATCAACCCTAAGCCCATGGTTGTCTACACCCAGTTTGGTTTGATACGATCAGAGAAAAGGCTCGAAAGCAAAAGGCTCTTGTAACTGGCATCCATCCTCGGACAGATGGATCGGTTTAGGGTTTTCAGGCCTTCTCAGGGTTTTTATATATTGTTATAGAGGATTATATAGGGTCGTATAGGGTTAAATAGGGTTACATGGATTATGTAGGGTGTAGGGGTGCTTGTACTGGACTAGGCCAGGAGTGTTGCGTGCGGATGCCCGGTATCTAACTCTGAATCTTAAATGAGTGCAACACCGCAGCCCGTGCCGGGGCTGCGCGCACAAACAGGGACATGACATGCTCCAATAGTAGAAATACCAGTGCTAATTTACAGTATTAATGTGTTAATTGTAGTAGTACTTGCTCTAGTAGAGAAAATCTTCCTTTATCAATCACTCCCTACACCCGGTGCATGGGAGGTTCACCAACCCGGGCCCCCCTAGTACCCTCTAATAGCGGGTACATAGGCCTAAATAGGGGTAGTTGAAGGGTCTACCAAGTTTCTTTATGAGATCTAGCAGGCCGGTTCAGGTGCCACATAACCTTGGCTATGTCTAGTCTGGCCCAAATGACACTGCTACAGTATAATTCTTGCAGTTATGAGCACCCGAAACACCACGTGAGCCATGATTACTCTAAACTCCTTAAAGGACGGTTACATTGGGGATAATAGAGGGGAGTATTGTATGGCTTATTAAGGGGGATACCAGGAGTTTAGACTATAGCTTACTTGGAGCCTGCAATGTGTTCCTTTTGGGTTTTGTTGGTGCAGTTTCTTGGTAAGGAACCCCGGCAAAGATGTTGCCCTGGAAGGCAACATATCCCAGAAGTTCTGCTGTTGGTGTTTGTGTTGAGGTGCTGGACGTCACGACTCGCGGCCTGGACAACAACTAGACAAGTGGCAGAGTAAGCTTGTAAGTGTCTTGAGTACTCGGAGGTTCAGGGTACTGTAACTGTACAGAATCCTTTTCTTGTGGATTTGCAACAGAACTATACGCTCATTAGCTTTTGCTGAACCTTCAAGTACCCTCAAGATTTTCTTTGGGGGGGATCGTGTCTTTGGATTTGCAATTTACTTCTTACAGCCAACGGCAAACAGATTACTTATTGATGCTCAGTGGGAGCGGGGGAGTCGATCTCGTAATTTGTTCTTAAACAATCCCAAGATTCATTTGGATGGTCCCCCATGATTCATGCCCTGACTCTCCCTTTAGCACCAGTATGCCGAGGGCCCAAGGTTCAAGGAATTTGCAGGCTGAATGACCACGATTCGCGCTCTCTAGATTAAAGATGGGGATCCTACCTGCATTCCCAATTCGCATTTATTGCCCCAAAAACTATTGCGGTGAAACCGACAAAGCAGTAGATAATTAGGGTTACAGGCAAACCCAAAACCCTAAACCTTACATCTCAAACCCTAAACCTTAAATCCCATCCAAAACCCTAAGCCCTAAATCCCAAACCCTAGACCCTACGCACGACGGTTTACGTTTCTGAGGTCCAGGTGGAAGGACTCTTAGTCTACCGCAGGGTCTGGATCAGGGTTTAGGATCGAGGGTTTAGGATTCAGTGTTGAATTTTTAGGATTGAGGGTTTAGGGTTTAAGGGTTTAGGGTTCATGGTGGAAGTGAACGTGGTCTTAGATTTCTTATATACTTCTGGTATCGCGTTAATTGTTCAAGTCCCTGAAGCTTTTGGAGCGCAATGTGGTACCTACCTTGCACTCCAGAGTCCTTAAGTAATCAGTATTACCTACTTTTAGCCCTTTGGAGCCCAAGGGTGCCAGGTACCAAACCCACAAAGCCTCAACAAAAAAACCTTAAACCCTAGAATCTAAACCCTAAACCCTAGCCCTAAACCCTAAACCCTAGACCCTTTCTAGCCATTCTTGGAGCCTACGGGTTGACCAGCGCTGCGTCCTAAGGACCCATCCGCAAGGCAGAGGACTACGACTCGAACTTCATTGCAGCCTCCGTTCACAAGGTGGAGCTTCTTACCCCAAACCCTAAAACTCTAAACTCCAAACCCTTTTGGAGATTTGTTTAGGGGAGCTGTTGGCTTTAAACTGCTCGAGAGGTGGCAGACCACGTCGAGTTCTAGTATGGTTGCACCGCGCGGCGCCTTGTAGGCACCGAAATCACCCAAAAGTCCGCGGTGTCGTGACAGAGCTACCTAACGCGATCACCTCAAGCTCCCAAACTCTAAACCCTAAACAATATTTGGGGGTTTCCCAAAATGAGGGGATACCATTTTGGGGGTCCCAATAATAAGGATTATAGTATTTTGGGGTCTATATTGGGGTTCCCTTATTTTGGGAAACTACCATTTACATACTATTGTTGTCACTATTATGATTAGTGTTTCTTTCTTTCTTATTATTGCTTTTAATATGACAACTATTAGGATTTCGGGTATCGGTTTGCAGTTGGCTCAAGTGTTGGGGTCCCTCTAAGTTGGGTCAAGTGTTGGGGTCCCTCTAGAATTGGCTCCGACGGTGGATACTATATAAAATCCTGCATGACCAGAAGTAAATTACATTGTACCCATGGAGTTATGGCACCCATTTTTAGGTCATGCAGGATTTTTGGTATGAACAGCAGGTCTAGGAGCTCTTTCAGGAACCTGGCCCATCTGGATCCCGGAAATACTGCAAATCCTGATAGAGCAGCTTGCTGTAGTTAATTGGCCCATCAACAGAAATTTCACAAGCTGCTTACCGCAAAGCTCTAAACCCTGAACCAAACAATATGCCTTCAGCTGTTAGGGCACGCGCACCCTTGTCCTCGACACACTCCCAAAACGTGAAACCACATGTGCTCAGGCTTAAAGGACGGTAGTCTGTAAAGCGACCTTTCGTCGGTTTCCACGTTAGCTTGGGGGAGACTACCTTGCATCCTCAACCGCTAGGCTCAGCGTATTGCACCCGAAAGTCTCAGCCTTCAAGCGTGCGCGACCAAAAATTCCCTAAGCTTAAAGTGCCCGCAAACCCAATTGTTAATTTTGGACCTGCGAAATCTGTCCAGGATGGACACGCAATGCTTTCCTGCATCTCCCTATTTGGCCCTAGCAGGCCCCACCTAAGAGTGCTACCAGGGAGACATACAGCTTTGGGTTTCAAGTTTAGGGTTTAGGGATTAGGGTTTTAGGTTTAGGGTTTAAAGGAGAGACCCATTGGTTAGAAGAACTTCCTCACTTCCTTGCCAAACCTTCATATCTCTCCAGGGAATCCCGGGTTTAGGGTTTTGCCTCCCTCTCCTTGATACCGAAATCCTAGATCTCAAGCCTTGACAGCAGTCTCCTATGTAGCTCCTTTTTTGGAGTGATTTTATAATCCCTCAGCAGAAAACATTCCTAACAAGCTAAGAAGCAACTCATATGAAGCAACCCTTGGGGTAGATCCTGGAATATCGTAAACTTTTGCATGCGGAGACCTTGGAGGTCAAATGCTGCCAGACAGCCGTGGCCTTCCAGTTGGCTTGCGCACGTGATTTGCATTTTGATTTGCCAGTTGCATACTCTCAGGGTTACAGATATATATCTAACGTACACCTTCCAAAACGGGAAAAAAACAAAAACGTTATACTACCATAAGAGACCCAGAGTACATGATTCTTCTGTATTGGGCCCTTCAGTTTAGATTTTGGCGCTAGGGTCTAGTGTGCGAGGAAGGGTTTACAGCTCGGGTTTAGGGTTCAGGGTTCAAAGATTAGGGTGCGCCCATTAAGTTGACTGGTTGAGGGGCTTCATGGATGGAGGGGTTTAGCATTTGTTTTGCACGGCTTTGTTTTTTCAGGGTTTGCTTCCTTCTTGCTGTGGGGTGTCAGGCCTTCACTCTTACGAATAGTCACGGCAACTGAGTGACTGCGAGGGGGTGCCTTGGAGACCCCTCAGTGACTTCGTAGGACACTCCGTATGATGTTACCTTCCCCTATCAGCACAATCCGCCCCACCTCCCCTTTGAAGATGAACATTCCTCTGACCACATAACATCTCATAAGTACCCATGACGTATTCTCCGTGGGGCACTGAGTACGAGGGCCACCTACTATTCCAGATCCAAGAAAGTTAGCCCAGAGCCCCTTGCAGCCCCCCCCGAACAGTGCGCTTGGAAAAGTAAGAAGCGTATGACGCTTCTAACGCAACGTGAATATCGACAGAACGGCAGCCCAGTCTGTTTGGCAATATGTTGATTCCCTGTTTGCGCATTCACAGAGCATCGTGGGATTATTCAGGAGACACAGTTGTTGAGCCCCCCCAATTTAGCCCCGCAGTTCCTCTAACTGTACGTACATCTATGCCGGTTTAGGTTGTAGTCATGCGGTGGCCGAGGCGTGTGACAAGATGATCGCGTTCTACGAGCTCGGAACTTAGACATTTCTCACGATGACCGGCTTAATAGTAGTTTCCATTTTTCCATTATCTCCATATATCTCCCACATGAGCCCAATGTAACTCTTACATAACTCCAATATAACCCCTATACCCCAATATTACTCCGATGGGTACTCAAAATTGTGGGCTGGTATTGGCTGGCGAAAAGGTCTTGGGTTTGCATATGGCTTGTAGGAAACCAAAGTCTCCAGGGAGCGTATGAAGGCAGTTATGGGAATTTAGCAGGGTTCAGGGCTGCTAGAACCCGGATGGGTTCTTGAAATATGGACTATCTGCTTTGGGGGAATACACGCAAATTTGAAAAAGATGTCCAACATTCATTTAGAGAGGTCTCAAAACGTTGGCCACCCTTTTGGTCACCCTGAATTTTGGGAGTTTAGCTATTCCAGGGGCACTTCAAAAGGGACCTCAGTTTTCCCAACCTATTTATGCGGAGTTTTCAATTTCGGGATTCCGAGTTTGGGCGAAGGTCTTGGCTGGCTGGCGGCAGACGCTAAATCCTATGTGAGCTATAGTCTAAACTGCTTGAAGGGTTTTCTAGGGGGAGTATTCTAGGGGTCTTTACTTCTTAAGAGGGATGTTAGGAGTTTAGACTACAGCTCATGTACACCCTAAATACCCCTGTAGAGTCCTTAGCAAACCAAGTGTGGAAGAGATGACCGCCTCCACAGTCATCTCTGCGACGTGAAGATCGGATCCGGCGAGGATGTAGCCGAAGTACCTCCCAGAGCCCTAAATCCTAAACCCTGAACCCGAAATGAGTACGGTCTAGGATTCGGGGGGTTCGGGCTTAGGGTTGGGATTCCATGTTTATCTATGATGCGTCAGTTTCGCGAGGCTGCATCATGAGTGTCATAAGGGTTACCGTGCTCAAACACTATAATGTGCAAGCGTCTAACATGTACGGAACCAAGGCAGGCGGGCTTCCCACCCCAGGAAACAAACCTGGTGATTGGTAGAGAGTTAGGGAATTCGTTCTAAGGAGGAGTGAGACTGCTATGAGGCCATTCCCTGCAAACCACCAGGAAATACGTGGGGGGTTATCAAAATTATGATCCCTTTTTGGATCCCTATTACAATACGGCACCTAATATTTAGGGTACCCAAAAAGGGCCCATAATTTTGACAACCACCCACATGTCAAGATAAAGTTTCCATAGTCTCCTGCTCTTCTTTTGTTTTTTTTGTCTTGGTGTTCTTTGGGGTCCAGTCCTTCAGTCTTACTGGGGATGTATTTTAGGGTTCAGGGTCTTTTTCATGTAGTAGTCTCCCCCAGCATGATGAGTGACTATGCACCCAGCCGTGAATAGGCCGGCATCAGGCTTTTGTTTCCATCTTCAGCCTGAGGCAGTCTTCTCATATTAGAGCTGTAGGAGTCTTATGGCTTTAGTACCCTAAACCCTAAACAGTAAGATGTAGTAGTAATATTATGGCTTTAGTAGGGGTCCTGTACGAATCTGGTCAGCGCCAAATTTCGATCGCAGACCCAGTTCAAGGAATAGGAGAGACCCCACGAAGAAGGGCTCCTCCTGTCCAAGGGGATGTTCTAAAGGAACCTGGGTTTAGGGTTTTGGGTCTTAGAGGGTTTAGGGGTTTACGGTCTGAGAGGGTTTAGTGTCTTAGAGAGCCTGCCCCTGTGTGGGGTTCTGGGGATGTACCTGAAGCTCTTCTAAGGACATATCTTCGGCCGCTGCGCAAGAGCTTTGAGCCCAGTTGTAGGTGTAGGGTCTGAATGCATTTGGATTACTGTTCATATTCCTTACTGGTTCTTACCAAGGAGGAATAAGGGAACAGATTCTACAGGGAGTATAGTCCCCTTTAAGTAGATAGAATATGGGTTATATGGAGATCTTATTATATTACACCCAAAGCCATATTCTATCTACTTAAGGGCCTTCAGGGGACTATGTCTTTTTTTATTCCCTACCAAGAACCGGTAGCATTCACAGCTTGATGGTTCTGAGGCAGAGCAGCAGGCTCAGATGTTGATTGATGATGTTTCTCATGTAGACTGTGATTAATAAACTCCCTCCTTTTAAGGGCCTTAATCTTAGGATCCCTATTACAATCCCTATTAAGGAGCGGGGGTTTATTAATAAGGGGTCTACATTACAGTGCTACAGGTAGAGACGGAATCGAAAGCTTTGTGAGAGTAGAGTTTGCGTGGTGGAAGGAGGTGGGGCTGGATGGAGGATTTCCCTAAACCCTAAACCCTTTGGAAAGGGCTAGGCAGAAGTCACCTGACCTCGGCTTCCGTTGACTTGAGGGGTCGTGGTTTTTGGAGTTAGGGTTTGGGTTTTGGGTAGCAGGGATTGGGGATGGCTTTCTTGCTCTTCAGACATCTCATTCAAAGTCCCTTAAATTTCATTATACACCAGTAGTACCCTTATTCCTTTTTTGCTTTGGGTCCTTATCCAAGCTCAACATTAGGAAAAGGGTACCCTTGATATTAAAGGGTTGCTGGGGAACTTAGCTTTGAAGTCTAGATGATCCGGCTCATGCATGTGTGGAGCTCCATGACATGCCTGCACCCAGATGGCATAGTTACGAGAAACCCGTCAATCCTGGGTAAACGCGATCAACCCTGAACCCACCTCCCTTTCAAACCCCCAACCAACAGCCCTCTGAGCCGTTCGAAGGCCTGCAGCCAAATTCCCCCCAAAGCCTTGAACCACCGAAAAGTCGAACACCGGGCAAGAACACAGAACCCTAAACCTACATACCCCTGTAGACCCCTAGATACCCCTACATAACCCTGAATAACATTCCTCATATCCCGACATATCCTCACCCAGCTTGGCACCTAGATGGACAGCAAACCCTAGATCCCAAAGCCTCGCCTGCAAGAACCAGGCGCTTACGCGCGGTTCAGGGTTTAGAGTTGAGGGTTTAGGGCTTACATGGGCCCTGAACCCTAATCCCCAAAGCAAGAATCGGGCGCTTACATGGAGCCTAAGCCCTAAACCCTCCAGGGCAAGAACCCTAAACGCTGCAAACCCTAAACCCTATAAACTCTAAACCCTATAAACCCTAAACTCTATAATCCCTGAACCTTATACACCCTAAACCCTATAATCCCTAGACCCTGTAATCCCTAAACCCTATAAAACCCTAAACCCTTACAACCCTAAACCCTGTAAACCCTATAAACCCTAAACCCAGGCGCTTACATGGACCTAGCCATGACCGGCCACCAGTTCTCCCAGTCTGCCCAGGATGCTGAGTGCGAAGCTAAGCCAGGGGTCGGGGCTTGCTAGGTTTAAGGGTTAGGGTTGAGGGCTTTAGGGTTTAAGGTTTAGGGTTTAGGGTTTTGAAAATGTCTAGTGTTTAAGGTTTAGGGGTTCAGGGTCTAGGGTGTAGGGTTACCGAAAAGGATGGGCCATGTAGGTATATAAGAGGGTTGAGGGATAGAATGATGGAGACTGAAATGGCAAAGAACACAGAACATGAAATGGAAACTTAAAATTGTTTAGCATGTTGATGAGGATACTTGCCCATATTAAGGTTCTAGATTCCTTGTACAAGTCTATAGCACAATTATATAAACCCCCCGCCAATATGGTCGCACTTGGGTCCCATCTCTGTTATTCTCTTGAATCTCCAAACACCTTTGTTGAGGGTGTGTGGGTCCTTCTTGGACATAGCTTGATGGCTTATATGGTGCTCACAACCCGGAATATACAGTCATGTTTAACCGTATCCCTTAGGTGGACCTATAAGGGATATAAGAACTATATTAGGGTCCTCGTCTGTTCCTATTATACCGCTATTACAAGGTGGCGCGTCCTCCCAAAGTATTCTAATACAGGAACCGGGTGTTGAAGTTTCAGGTTTTCAGGGGTTGCTGTCAAGTTTAGCTGCGAGGCAGCAGAGGTCGTGACTGCAAGTGCCTCAGGGACGTGTGATGGGTAACGTAACCCTACATCCTAAGACCCTAAACGTAGGGGCCTAAATAATCTTTGGGTACCTCAAGTAGACCTCAACATGATCTTGGTAGTTACTTAGGCCCCTTACATTAGACAGTCCTCATAATCTCCGATTCAGCCTAAGCCCTCAACCCTATTTAGGACCCATAGGAAGCTAAGTTTCGTTGATTTTCGCCATGTTGTTGTCCATTTCCCATTATCCTACATCCTTATATAGCCAACCCGTGTACACATATCCCTATGTCATCAATATATTTATATGCATATACACATAGGGACATATCTCACTCACTCACTCACTGACTGACTCACCATCTCTCTCTATCTCTTTCTCTCCCTTTGCCTCTCCCTCTCCTAAGCTCTCTCTCTCTCTCTCTCTCTGTCTCTCTCTTGTTCTGTCTCTCTCTCCCTCTCTCTCTCTCTCTCTCTCTCTGTCTCTCTGTCTCTCTGTCTTTCTTTCTCTCTCTCTCTCTCTTTTTGCGGTTTCGGCCTTTGGGGCTTAAGTTAAACACATGCTGTGAGGCTGCGCATGGAGCTAGGGCACTTGTACGTGATGATGCGACATGGACAGCAGTTCTGCTCTTAACAGAAAATTTTGGTATGGCAATATATAGGGGGCCGCCTGACAAAAGCAGTCTTGTGGACCGCTTGAGGTAGCAGTTGCACAGCAAATTAGATTCTTCAGCAGGGACTGTTACAGAACTATCCCTTAATCTAGAACACCCCATATCCTCCTGGAATACCCCACCCAGTTTATGAAAAGCCTATTAGAGACCGTAGTGGGAGTATTGAAGAGTACAGGCTCGAGTGAGTTCATAGCAGAGGAGAGTGGTTCACATCAACCCCCCCAACTCACGACAGGGCCGCAAGAAAAATCGAAATCACGGCCCCCAAGTAAAAGGAGCCCTTCAGGTCCCAGAGGTCTGAGGGAGGGCCCACAAATCACAACGCCTTGTAGAGGACCCACTTTTTTGCTACAGAGGGCCCCTGCAATAAACCGAGTCCAACATTCTCTGTACATCCAAAAATTTCTGGGTTGCAGTTCAGGAACTTTAGATTAAGTGATTGTAATAGTAATTAACGTTAATATGGTTCCCCCATTATAACGCAATCTATGGCCCTAAACCCTAAACCCTCAAAAGATGTTCTGCTTTGCCCAGCTTCTACCTGGCTGGACGTACCGTGAACGTCTCCGAGTTTGATGGCCGGGGTCCCAGGCTGCCGCCCAGATAGGCCCGCACATTCCGAACAGCTCGGGGCTTAGGGTTTCGGGTTTAAACACTTCTAGGGTTTAGGGCTTAATTTGAAACACATGTAGGGTTCGGGGTTACCATCCGTGTGCCTCAGTTGCATGTTTCAAGTAGATCTGAGACTGGAGCTGCTACTTGCAGAAAGGCGGAAGGATTTTGATGTTTTGTGGCCACGGCTGAAGCCTTATAAAGCAGCGACGTGGAAGTTGCCAGCCAATCAGGTTTTCCTTTCGAGGTGCCATGCTTGGGGCTCCGGTTGCATTCTTTTGTGCGGCCTGTGCAAAAGTTCTGGACTGCACGCACCAAAACCCTGCATACCCAACACCCCAAAGTCCGCCAAATGTCTGAAAGCCTTCCCCCTACAGCCTAAACCCAAACTCCAGACCCTAAATCCCAAATCCCAAATCCTGAACCCTACACCCCAAGCCCTAAACGTTAAACCCCTTGCAAGGGGCCGCTCTGCTTGTCTCCTCCGCATGCAGCTTCTTCGTGTCGGGCCTGGGGGCAGCCATGGTGCGGCTGTTGTGCGCAGCAGGGAACCTCGGGAGTTCCCAAAGGGGAAGGGGTTTAGGGTTTAGGGTTTTAGGGTTTAGGGTTTTAGGGTTTAGGGTATGGTGGGGTTTAGGGTTTAGGGTTTAGGGCAAAGAGTATGGTGGGGTCATATAGGAATTATATATACTGGAAAAGAAAATGGAAGAAACTATAATGGGTCATATAGGGTTAGGGTTTACGGGTTATAGGTTTTTTGAGTGGCTATTTAGGGACTGTTTAGGGATTATAGGGGATATTTAGGGTTATGTAGGGGTATAAAGGTGATGGAAAGATGGAAACTATTGTTTAGGGTGTGGAGTTCACATATAGGGCTTTACGGGTCAGGGGTTCAAGGGTTTAGGGCTTTGGGTTTAAAGTTTTGGGCTTGGGATGCTCAGAGCTTAGTGATGAGGGCTTACATTCAACAGGAGCGTTCAGGAGCTGTAGGGGATGTTGAAAAAGTCACAGACATGACAAAAGGAGCGTTCACACTATGGTGGTTTTGTTGGGTTTCTCAAGATGACACAATGTAGTAAGCACTGAACCGCAAACTTTCTTGTGCTGACTTTGGCGGTGTGGAAGATCCCAGTTTGGAGGTGTGCGTCATAAGAGGAGATATCCAGAGGCGTTTGGCAGCCGATAGCATAGCTGGCTATGGTGCTGCCCCTGATTAGAGTTTAGGGTTGAGGTTGGGATTTGTGATATGTATTTGTGCGCTGGTCACATTCTTCATAATTGTCTACAGGCCTGGCGTTGGAAGCAGCTGAGTGCCCCGTCAAACCTTTTAGCACACCATGAACCCAACACCCTGTAAATCCCTTGTATCTCTACATGCAGTTTCCCTAAACACAGCGACCCCAGTACAGAGCCCAAAATACTATTATGTTATAGGGACCCCTCAGAAAGGTACCCCTAATTGTGGGAACCCCTCATCCCCCAAACCCTAAAACCTTTACACCCTGTAGATCCCTGTATATCCCTATTTACCCCCTACAGACTCCTTGTTGACCCCCTGTGCGCCCGGGTGAAAGTTTACACTTGAGGCCTGGCCGGACTACAGCGCAACCACCAGCCCCAACTACATCATGGCCGGGGGAAGGGGTTAAGGATTTAGGGTACAATGGGGTTACAAAGGGGCTAAATATAATGGAAAAGAAAATGGAGGCTATTTATGATGGGTTATAGGGTTTGCGGGTTATATAGCGGTTATATAGGGGTTATATAGAGGTTTTTAATATAGGGATTACAGGGCTTTGGGCCGATGCAGTTTTAAACACTACCCCGACTCTCCTATGTAGTTTTCTTGGGGGTAGTATACTATACAATCCCTTACCAAAAAACCATAACAACCACCCCAACAGATACATATGAGCCCTTGGGTACACCCTGAACCCTAACACCTGTATCCCTAAACCCTGCATTGTGCGAGTGAGTGTTAGGCTTCCGGATGCTGTTGGTGAGTATGCTGTAAGGATTCATTCTTCAATTTCCTATAAACCAGCAGCCATAATTGAGTATGCCTTCTAGGGATCTGCAGAGGGAGTCGCTGAAGAGCAGACAGATAGTCGTTGTTGCCTGTTCCGCTGAAACCAGACCAGCTTGAACCATAGCCGCCACTGTTTTCTGGAGCCCCACAAATGCCCTAAACCCTAAACCCAATTCAGCCCTACGACATCCTGCACAGGGATCCTGATAATCTCCTTATGAACCTTATGTTTCCCTAGAAAACCTGAGAATACCCAGATCTTGGCACTCCGAGGTCTGCTTGATTGTCCCTTTAACCTTTTAACCCGAACCTACCACGCCCATGGATTCACTCTTTCGGGTTTAGGGTTTACCTAAACACCCCAAAAGTATGTAAAATAGCCCTAAGGCCATAATAATGGCCATAAAGGCAATTATTTTACATACGTTTGGGGTCCAGGTAGGGTTTAGGGACAAATTCTTACCCCAATATTACCCCAATATGACCTCAATATTACCCCTATACTATCCCACCATAACCCTACACCTTGAGCTGGGCAGTTGCCAACTTGGGTGACCTTCCTTGCCTTCATGGTCCGGAGCCCAAAGAAGGGGAAACGGGCAGAGTGGGTTTAGGGTTTAGGGTTTAAGGTTTAGGGTTTAGGGTTGAGGGTTCTGGGGCTCTAAGGACGTGGTTTGAAGGGTAGGGTTTGACCTATGGATGTAGAGTTTTTGGGGTGAGGCGTTGCTTGCTAGTGGTACAAGACTTTCCGGGTGGGAAGTTCATGAATCTTGGGCGCGGCAGAATGTAGCAAGGTAAGTAAAACACCTTTCACCCCAAAAAACCTGACATGGAACTCAGTAGCCTCAAGATGTACACCATCATCCAGCCTTGCTAGGCTGAGAACACTGTCCCGTCCGCATTAATTGAAAGAAGCCTATAGGATCCTTGCATGTTGCTTTTTTAAATTGCCCGGGCCCTAAACCCTAAACCCTAAATCTTAAACCCTTAGACCTACAGCTCAGATCAAGGTCCCATCCCTGAATCCCCATACTCACAGTTGAGCTTCTCGAAGTCAGGGGCCTCCTATGCAGCCCCAAGAGGCGAAGAGGGAGCCATAAGGGGAGAAAACCCTTGAGCCCTCCAACCCTAAGAACTACACCTTAAATTCTAAGCGCCCAGAAGGAGTTCTTCTTGCGTGACCGCCCAGCTAGTTGAAATCACCTACACCCTCCGCCCCATGTCATATGAGCTATAGTCTAAACTCCTTAATGGGGAGTTATTTGGAGGATTATATAGGGCAGTATTACAGTGTCTATCTAGGGGGATACCAGGAGTTTAGACTATGACACGTATATGTAACCGAAAACCCGCAATGATATGTGTCTATTCTTCTGTTTCCAAACCAAGATTGGCATGATGGTGTCCTGGCCTTTCTTCTTGATGCCCGATCACGCCAGACTCTCAGAAGGAAGGGTTGAGGGTGTTGGGTTAAGACTTCTGGGTAGCATAGCTCACTCATGGTCCCTTTGCGGGATGGTACAGAATTACTTAGGTCTAGACGGAGAGCCTGTAGGGAACTGGGTAGAAGCTCGCTTTAGCATGTCTTTCTCAACATTGCGGGCCCCCTTCTCTCCTATCCCCTTCAAAAACTTTTTCAGATTTTATTGTACTAATAACACAAGAAACTATTAGGATAATATGTTCACTATATGTCCAAGAGTGTGACAGTGATTGTGCGTGTTTCTCGTTATTGTGGGTCCTCTTTCAGCAGCAGGCTGAGTAGGACAAATGTCCCTTTAAGAGGGGTCATGTTTCCTTCCTCAAAGCCCGGGACGGGTGGGTGGGTAGTCCACAGGAGGGTAGTTACCATGGTGATCATACTTCTCCTGCACCCTAAACACTGACCCCTAATGCATGGGAGGTAGGATGCGACACTCATTCCTTCCCCCATCTATCCTAGCTGATCTTGCCGGCCAGCCCCGACAAGATTTCAAATGTGTCCCTGCTATACATAGGTAGATATACCTTCACATATTATCTAGATATGTAGGTGATGAACTTGAGCATGTAATTTCCAGAGCGTGGGTGGGAGTCTTGGCCGAAAGTGCTGTGCCTCGTCTCGGATTCCCTGCGCTCTCAGAATCCGAGTTTTCTGCGGATTTTGAGACACACCCTGGGTTTTTTGGGGGTCGCATGTCACCATTCAGGGCTTCGCGATTAAGGTCTAGGGGTTGGGAATTGGCGTTTTGGACTTTATATGTCAGGATTAGGGTCTAGGGTTCTTTGCTTGGGGCCTGGCTCCTGCATCTAGACGAAATCTGGACTTCTTTGGTGCAGGCTCTCGTCGACATTGTTGCCCGGAACAACTCCGAAACTTCCTTGAGAATTCTTGAAGGCGGTCAAGACCTTAAACCTTAAACCCTAAGTCTAAACCCTAAACCCTATAATCATCTTGAAGTCCTGCGCCGAGCTAGCACTCAGAGTCTAGATGGGATCCTACAAGTTCCGTGCCCCATACTAACTCCGACTTTGGTTTAGGGTTTCGTCACTTAGCGAAACATGACGAACCATGGTCAGTCTGAGTAGTTTTTGTGACTGTATCCTCATTATACCTGGAACAACTATTGCAAAAGCCTTAAAACCTTAAACCTGAACCCAGACACAGCCCTCAACCCTAACTGCACCCTGAGCCCTAAACCCTAAACCCCAACTCTAAACCCTAAACCCTAAACCCTAATCCGCAATTCGAATCGAACCCTTAAGCCCAAACCCTAATCAAACCTTGGTTTAGGGTTTGGGGCCTAAACCTTAAACCCTCATTAATCCCTAAACCTTCCACCCTGCTAAACCCTAAGCCGTTGGCGTGTAAAGGTTGCTGACTCCATGTTCTATTGCTTCTGCCGCGATCGACATGCTGGAGCCGGATTCTGAGACCCTAAACCTTCAACCCCAAACCTTAATAGCGCTTAGGGTTTAAGTAAACCTAAACCCTACAGAAACCCCCCCAAAGTAGGTAAAATAATGGCCCAAAACCCCTAAATATAGCCCAAAAGGCCATTATTCTACATACTTTGAGGGTCCAGGTAAAGGTTGCACAAGCAGACCTTCAAATCCCAGCGAGCTCCGCTGGCTCTACTCAAGAGCTCCGATGTAGTTCATGTAGTTAGTTTTTGGATTTGTTGTGGTTTGGTTTAGGGTTTAGGGGTTAGGGTTTAGGGTTTAGGGGCAAGGAATTATAGAAGACCACCCCCAAAAAAGACTACACAGTAGGGTCTGGGTAATATGTGTGTGTGTGTGTGTTTTTTTTGGGGGGAGGGGGGGGGGGTGGTGGGAGGGAGGGGGTT
>CAJNIZ010047972.1:0-10481 GCA_905231905.1 Symbiodinium pilosum | reverse complement strand
ATTTCCTCCATCCACAGTATGTCATGAAATCCAATGGTAACAACAGGATTTTGGTAACTCCAATTCCCAGAATATGGACCGCAGAAGTCTCATGTAAGCATCACAGGGTCCCTAGTACGGGGGCTGTGCTTACCAAAATCTCCTGATTGAATTAAACCTCTTCTCCCAAAGGAAACCCTATGTCTGAACCCCGATGTACATTCCAAACACCTGTGCTGAATCTTTAGGGTTTAGGGTTCAGGGTTTGTCCACTAACAAGAACCAACCAGGTGTGGTCCTACTTCGCAACGTCATGTGAGCCATAGTCTAAACTCCTAGTATGCCCCCTAATCACCCCTAAAACACTCCCCTATATAACACCCTTTAAGGAGTTTAGACTGTTGCTCATGTGCTTGTTGGGTCCATTCCGGTTGCCTATGTATGACCTTTATCGTTCATGCTGAGACGACATCTGATACGCTTGGAAATGTGGGGCATGCACTGCAATCCAAAAACATCCAAAACTTACTGGCTCTAAGTAGGCAATGTGGGAATGTATTATATAGGGATTCTAAGGGGATCATCCTCCCTTTTTTCTCTACTAACCGTAAGTCCAATAATAAAGGGACCTTATGCCCTTATTCCCTACTAACCCTAAACCCAAATATTAGGACTATACGTCCCTACTCAGAACCAGTAAGTAAGCCAGAAGCCCCAAACCCTGGGTCCATCAAGCTTGAACTGAACACCTTTCAATCTGACCTCTTCAAACTCTGAAGTCTCAAAGCTTCAGGGTTTAGGGGTTAAGGATTTTAGGGATGTAGGGTTTAGAGTTTAGGGTTCAGGGGTGTAGGGGTTTAGTGTTTACAGTCTGGGGTTTAAGGCTCATGGGACTTATAAACTTCTTCTTACCTGGCTTGTAACCCTGCATATAACCAGTCGAACTTGGCTTGTGTAGGTTACTCCAATCATAAGTAAGGTTCTCCGCCCAGTCATAAGCAGCTTGTATAAGTCCCATGCACCATGAAACAAAAATCCTGAGACCTGTATATCCTTACACCCCCCCCTTTGAAGGACCGAGTTAGAAGTACTTACTACGTCCCGTGAACCTTTAGGTATACTCCAACACCTGCACAGCGAAGTGGCAGTGTGCCCTGTGTAGCCGAAACGTTCCTGAGGTGAGCAAGCTGTCAGGAGCTTTGAAAATGATCTTGGGGTTAGGATTCAGGGTTTAGGGCTTGGAGTTTAGGTTTAGGGTTTAGGATCTAGGGTCTAGGGTGTAGGATTTAGGGTTGAGGCTTCTATGTAGTTCCTTTTGATGTATGTTCTGTTTTTTGGCAAGGGATGTTCGTAGGCCGAGGGGGTAGGATGGAAGCTTCAAGAGTACGGTCCCGATTTGTTGCGTTGCTGTTCAGGAACTTAAATTAAAGTTGCCATATTATTGGTATGAATTAGATATCAGAGTCTCCTTATCATAGTAAAGTAGCTTCAGTTCCTTAGCGGCAACCCAGTTTCTACATGCACCTTAGCAATGCAACTTCTAAATCCTAAGCCCTGAACCCCCACGCCCTTAAAGTGCCTTACATTTTTCTAAACCCCTAAATCCCCAAACCAAACTGTAGTCCCTAAACTCTAAGTCCTAGACCATAATCCCTGAACGCTAAACCCTAAACCCGAACCCCTTAACTCTAGACCCTCATCACTAAACCCGAATCCCTCAACCCTTGAGGATGCAAGGCCAGCACCCTGCATGCTACTACTTGGAGCTTGACTGGACTGAGTAGCTACTTCAAAACGTGTAGGGATTCGGGTCGGGCGCATCAGGCATGCCGTGCTGGAAGACGGGTCACCGTCGTGTACGTGTCTAGATTGTGGCTGCCCCCTGCACTGCGCTGAGCAAATTCCATTGATCTCAAGTGCCTTCCTTGGATTCAGGAATTAAACCCTAAACCCTAGGTTTAGGACTTTGGGTTTACAGATTACGGACCAGGTTTATAAGGGTGTGGGGCTCGCGCGACTTAGAAACTACTTGTGACTGGCCCTATACCCCTAATTATATACATGTGTATATTATCTCTATATATATATATGTAAGCCACCCTAAACAGACTTATGCACGTTAACCTAATAATAGTCAGCAGCTAAGAAATCTCATGGGCCGTCAAGTTAATCATAAACACATAGCCAACGTGACGTTGAACATCTCTAAGCAGAGCGCATATAATATAGTACTAGAATTCCCAGGTCTAGGGTACTGACAATTATGCAGAATTTCCAGAATCAACCGGAACCCCCCGCACCGCCACCCAGTTTTCATGCCTTTTCCATTTGATTTTCCCTTAACCAGGCCACGTTCTGCAGGATAAGACTTAATCCCAAAACATCTAAGCTTAAACCCTAGGCAAAAAATCGCGAGTCCTGAACCCTAAACCTCGAACCCCTAAACCTTAAAGCCATACACCAAGTAAAGCCCTTTAACCCTAGACCCCCCAAACCCTAAACCCCATAATCCCACAAACCCTAAACGCTAATTCCTGAATCCTAACGCCTAAACCCTACTTAAACCCTAAATGCTAATTGGTAAATGCTACGTAAGCCCTAGCCAAGCTGCTGCAGCAGGGTATGAGACTCTCGCGACTGACGCAGTAGATCTTGCTGGGAATTGTCCAACCTTTGGAGGAGTACCTTGGGTCAAAGCCCAGTAGCTACCAGGAGCTTTAGAGTTTAGAGTTTACTGCGGAATTTTCAGGGAGAACCTGATGGGATTAGGCTTTGGGGTTTAGGGGATGGGGTTAGGGATTAGGGTTTAGGGACTTTGGTTCATTGGTTTGGAGATTAGGGTTTTGCTCGTTAAGGCTTAGGGTCGATTTCTTGAAGCCCTTCAGACTTCTGTCAGCAGCACGCTAGGCGCATACGTGTGGATGAATACCCACACGTGGAAACTGTCAGGTGTAGCGTCCGGTGTTTAGGGATTCAGGGATTGGGGATTAGAGTTCCTTGTTTGGGCTTTGAGGATTCGGGCAAAAACCTTCAGCGGATACGCATCGGTTGGAACTCTGCTTGGAAGGTCGGGAACCGGGTATGCAGACTTACAGCCCACACAAGCCATAGACTTGTCCTGGTGATCCCCATTCTTACCCTAATTACTAAGTCCCCATGCCCCCAATTCCTAACCCTAAACCCAGGGACCCTCCAAGTGGGGTGCGTATCCCAAAGCACAGGCACATGCAAATCCTAAGCCTTAGACCTGATAAGTGATAAGTGGGGTTGAGGATTTACGGTGTAGGGTTTAGGGTGTATAGGATTTAACTGTAGATTCATGAAGTCTAGTAACTACTTATCACTGAGCTTAAAACTTCTAATTGGAGTATCCTGCATGAGTCCAATCAGGAGAATTAAGCGTTGGGCCTACAACTTCCCCTGGACCAGGAGGAGACCCATTATTTCAACAACCTTTACATCAGAATACATCAGAAGACCAGTGCAGGTGATTAGGTTGCGGGAGAGTAGTCTCCCATAAAACCCTAAACCCTAAACCCTAAATCCTAAACCCTAAGGCCAGCTATGCCAATGCAATAAGGTACAAGGGGTCCGATGGGAGTCCTTACGGGAGCACCACGGGAACCAACCGTTTGTATTTGGCTTATCTGGGAGCTAACCCCTACATAAGCAATCAGAAGCCCTTGTGATTTCCTTGTGTCATGATATCTGCACACCCTTGGGGCCTTCAAGGTACAACCAGCCTTGAGAGGCCGTAAACACCAACCCCCAAAAATCTGGTTGTTAGTAGGGACCGAAGGAGTGGAACGTAAAATGGCAAGCACCCCAAAACCTGAACCTAGAGGCTACAAGATCCACTCCTCCATCCCTCCTAATCCTAAGACCTACATCCCTAAACCCTAAACCCTAAACCCTAGACCCCAAACCCTAAACCCTGAACCCTAAACCCTAAACCACAAACCCTAATCCTAAGGCCTACAGCCTGAACAGCGGCTCTGGTTTTCTTTTTCCTGCCTCCACTCCTAACAACCACTTCAGGGAGTATCCTAGAGATCCAAATAGCCCAATGTAAGTAATACTGTTGATACTAAAAATCCTGCATGACCTTAATATACTATAATAGTACCATTATTCCCTAGGTTTAGGGCTCTTAGGGTCAGGGAGGATTTTTAGTATCCACCGTATTTACAGACTTTAGGGCGCAATGTAGGTATCATTTGTATACTTGGATCACCAGCTAGGGTTTACCCTAAACCCTAAACCCAGACCCTAAGCCTGAAATCTCCTAAAGGCGAAACCATCATCCTGCTGCCCACACCACACTTTGGGAGGATGAGACGGTGTCCACCAACGCTTGCCGAGTGTTGTCCTGACGGAGTTACAGGTTTGGGGCCCTAAACCCTATAATTAAGCCCTCTAGCTGCACCCAGCAACCCTAGGTATCCATTACAGTCACTATTATTGGGTGGGGGGGTCCACCAAATGTGTGGCTTTTTTGCCCGATCGCAAGGTTCAGAAGGCACAGCGCGTGCCTTGGCACGACATAAACAGCCTGAGGACTCTGAACCCCTAAAGTAGACTTAAGGACCGTTAGCCAATCCTCTTCTTTCTACTCCCTAAACCCCAAACCAGTAAAATAATAATAATAATAATAATAAAAACTAAACGCTAAACTCCTACAATCTGAATCTTAAACTCTAAACCCTCTGAACCCTAAAACCCTGAAGCCTAGCTCCCTAAACGCCTGAAGACCCCAAAGGCAAGGTCCTGGGCACCTGCCATGGCACGGTTCAGATTGGAATACCTGGGAATCTCATGTAGAACTTGTACCTAAACCCCAAAAGTATGTAAAATAATAGCCCTAAACCCATAATACTAGCTATAAAGGCAATTATTTTACATACTTTTGGGGTCCAGGTAGGGATTAGGATTTAGGGCTCAAGGTTTAGGATTTAGGGTTTTGGATTTAGGGTTTAGGGTCCAGGGTTCTAGGATTTCAAGGCTCTACTGGGTTAAGGATTTGGGGTTTTGGGCCTACGGTTTGATACCTAGGGGGCTTGCAAAACAGAGGTATCCCAAAACTTAGCTGACTGTAGGACCCATCCTCAAAAATTGGATTTTAAGCCTCATATAAGATAAATAGGGAGCCCAGAAAGTCAGTCAGAGGAGCCAGGCTAAATGCAGCCAAGACAACGTGCCAAATTAGAGGTCAATGGCTTCTGGCACCATAAGAAGTACCCCAAAACATAACAGGAAGAAGGGTGCCGGGGTATTCCTAGATAGAGATGGTAACTCTCAGTTCTTTGAAAAACACATGTCTGGGCTTTTCTATATACTCTTGGCTTCAAAGCGGTTACGCCCATGTACAGCCAAGTTAGTTGCGAGGCACCCAAACCCTTAACCCTAAAAGGGTTTAGGGTTTAGGATTAAACCCTTTGTGGACTCCGCCATTGGGCGGACAAGGTTGGTAAATACTTGCGAGCAAGGACCTACAACGCGCACTACACGTTGCACACCGTATAAAGACCTTCGAATCACACTACTTAACCCAGAGCCAAAACACTCTAAACCCTAAATCCTAAGCCCTAAACCCCTAAACCCCAAACGATTTAGGGGTTTAGGGTTTAAGAACTAAGGGTTTAGGGCTTAGGATTTAGGGTTTTGGGTTTAGGGGTTTAGGGTTAAGGATTTAGGGTTTTGGGTTTAGGGTTTTGAGTCTAGGATTTAAGGTTTTGGATCCAGGCTTTAGCTTCCGAGGCACGAAGTGGACATCTCTTCCAGCATGGACTTGTGCCCCTCAAGCTTCTGCATAACAACTTCCTGGCTTCAAGGGCGGGGGAGGGGGGGGAGGGGACTCATTTAGGGTTTAGGGTCTAGGCCTCAGGGTCCCCCTTAAGTAGACAGAATATGGGGTATATGGGGATCTTATTATAATATACCCAAAGCCATATTCTATCTACTTAAGGGGGACTACAGAAAATGGGAGGTCCCTCCGAAGGATTGCATGTGATTTACTTCCGTAACCCCAAGTGGCCTTGGGGCGTGTTCGCATACTGACTCTAAGCACTCTAGGCCACCCTTGCATTCTAACATGACCCCAACCATTCACCAGATAACGTAGAGATACTGTTGAGACGAAAATCCTGCATGAACTTACTCTACTGAACTACCACAATTTCCAGGCTGTAGGGTTCTTTTAATTGTGCAGGAGTGCGAAGGACAACCAGAAACCCTCAGCCCCGATCCCTTAACACCGCATATCCCTACATAAGCCCCTTCGGCCCCTCAAAAATATGGCAGGTCCTGCAGGATCTTTGGTATCATCTCTCAGACCAAACCCCTCAGACACAAGCGCGTACTAATTGAGGTACCCTTTACCGTAGTTGTACCAAGGCCTACGACCACGATGTTGGTAACTTTCAGGCCCCTACATTACATAGTCCCCATAAGCCCCTATACAAGTACAACTTTCATTTTGTGCTTCATGCTCTTGTCCATTTAATTCTCCATTCCTACCAAGAGTGGTTCAACAATAGGCGCTTAAATCCTGAAACCTGCACCCTAAGCCCCAATGTTGGCAATGACCCAGACCCCAACATCACCACTACCCAGTTCGGCGAGAGATCCCTAGACCCTGTATACCCCTATCATTCTGAGGGTTTAGGGTTTACCCCTGGGCTTAGACCCCATAGAATACTGGCTTCAGGAGGATGGCTAATATCAACTCTACCACTTGCAATTTCCCTAAACCCTAAGCCCTTAAGAGATGGTCTATCCCAGTTGAACCCCGACAACTCTTTCAGACCCTCCGCTGCCCTTTGCAAGCTCTGGCTCAGATTAGTCTAACCCCTAATGAAACCCTATAAACCCAACCCTAGATTCTAAACCCTAAATTGAAAACCAAAAGCCCTCAACCCTAAAACCTCAACCCTAACTCCTAAGCCGCAGATCCTAAACCCTAAATCCTGCATCCTAAGCCGTAAACCCTAAATCCTAAACCCTAAATCCTAAACCCTAAACCCTGTGCCTGAGAAGAGTCCAGCTTGTGGAGTAACACCTGGCAGGCGTTGACCTGCCAAAGTTGGGGCTGGGGGAGTTACTGTTTTTAGGGTTTAGGAGGAAATCTTGCACCACTTAGAGCCCCTAAACTACTGTAGTTCCTGGGACTTTGGGGACTTAAGGTGGTGTAGGATTCCATCCATCACCAGTATGGAGAGGTAACATGGGAGTTTGGGGTTAGGGTTTAGGGAGTTCGGAGTTAAGGGTTTAGGCTTGGGGCTAAACCCTAAAGCCTAAACCCTAAACCCTAAAGGTGAAAGGCCAGGGAATGTCGCAGAACTCCTTATTCTTAAAAACCATCTGGGTATGATCCAAACATGAAGCAGGGTTTAGGGTTTGGCCTGTGGGGTTTAGGGTTTTAGGGTTAATCGCTTAGGGTTGGGATTTCAGGGCATTTTGAGGGAGTTTGGAGGTTAGGCTTCAGAGGCCTGAAGAAGTAGAGTGGGGTTTGGGGTATATTTTCAAAAAGTAGTAGGATTGAATGAGGATTGTAACGGAGTAATACTGGTACTTAGTTAAGGGTTGGGAAGAGGGCGTAACGTAGGGTTTGCGGCTGAGCTTTTCAGGCTGCTCTGGTGATTTCTTTGGCTGTTTTTCAGGCTGTTCTGGTGATTTCTTTGGCCGTTTGGTTTGGAGCACTGACGGCTTCATGCTCAGATATGCCTCACAACCCTAAAGCCTAAACAGGCCGCAAACCCTTACGCAGGCTTTGCTTTGCGGATATCGTCTAAACAACCACATGAGCGAGTTGTTCCCAAATGACCACTGTTTGTAGGTGGATGTTTTGTGGTCTAGACCTAAACTAACCCCTCAACGATGAACCTGATCCCCAAAACCCTGAACCTTAGACCCTATGCATCCCTGTATATAAGCCCAATGCACCCTCTAAAAGGCGCCCCCCACCCCATCCCACGTTTGATTTCTGGCTGGTTGGCTACCTACGTGTGGTCTGGAGTTTGGCATAGCGCATACTATGACTTGCAACCCAGCTGAGGGCAGTTTCTCTTGCAGGGCATAGGTTGTAGGTCCCTGCAAGGGGTGCAGGATGAGGGAATGGATAACAAAGTGACATGGCAACTACTATTTCGTGTTTAGGGTTTTGTGGGAGAGTGCTTGCAAGAACAAAGTTATTGGGACCATTTTGGAGGATTCTAGAGGGATTACAATGGGGATGCCTTCATAGATTTCCCTACAAAGCACCGGATACTTATAAAGAGATCCTACCTGATTATAATCTTGGCGCAGACTTGGGGGTCTCCAAGAAAGGGGGGGCCCAAATATGATTAGACCCCACGGTATGATCCCTATATTGTTCCGACCCCCCCAAAGGCACAAAAGATCCACATTTTCGAAACCTCATGTGACACTTAAAGGGTCAGCTGGATCTCCAGGATAGGGTTTAGATACCCGCACAGGCGGAAGCAAAAGCGCCTACACATGGAACCCCTCGTTGTAGATATAGACTACAATAAGGGAGATTGTGGATTCTGCAGGGTCCAGGTATACTTTCAGCCAAATCCGTAAGCCCTAAACCCAAACCCCTAAACTCAAGCACCCAAAAACCTAAACCCTGGGGCTCCGAATCCCAAACTCAGTTTGGGCAGGTCGCTGTCTGCATCAGCGTGACCTGTTGAGGCTGTTACTATACTCAGAGATCCTGGAGAAAAACATGGTGTAAGGTATTATGGCTCAAGGTTCTACTTGCAGCGACCTTGGAGTTACTAACGGATGGGGGAACAGACTCGGCTACAGTAGAACTACAATGGGTTTATTGGGATACTGAAACATATTGCCTAACTCAAGGAGCAACCCCCGAATTCAAAATTTCAGGTTAGCTGCAGAAAAACGCCGTTTTCTGGACATCCCTTGCGACAAGTGCATGGAGTTCTTGGTTGGTTACATGGTCAGCAGTTTGGAATCTTCCGTTGATACTCAGAATCCTGCATGACATTGTTATATAATAATACCATTACTCCCCAGGTTGAAGGTACTTGGGGTCATACCAGGTTTTAGCCAATGAAGGACAGTGAAGGCGGAGGACAGGGGGTTGGGTACGTGGGGTAAGGACATTCCGCCCTGCAGTCCAGATGCACAGTTCAAAGTCCAGGGTTTCAGGGTTTACCGATGAGCCTGTAAGGTTTCGGATACAGTTGTGAGCCGTAGCCTAACAGGATTGGGGTTTAGGGTTTAGGGGTCTAGGGTTTGGGGGTGAAAATACGATGCTCAAGGTTCTTGGGTTAATGCTCTGGAGCCCACTGCGCGTGTGCATAGAAGAAAAGACGTGCATGTCTGGCTGACTGTACTTCTGGAAAAGTTAGCCACGCTCACAGCAATCCCACCCCACCGCCCTGAGCATGGCAGCGGCAGAAGGAGACGCGCGCAAAAACCTTACCCAAACCCGGAAACATCCAAAAACAATCTAAAGCTAGCAATAACTACAGTGGCAAAACCACGGCTCACCATCGAGCGCGCGAGCAACAACCACCCCTTGCGGATCCCGTACGCCCAGAACCCGAAACTGGCTAAGCCCCCAAAAGATGCCACCCCTGAACTAGAAGCCTTGAAGCCTAAAACCATCCACGGACCTAGAAACGCGGTTTAGGGTAAGTCTAGCCCCAGCTCGGAAGGCTAACCCCAGCTCAAATTCCCCAAGCCCTCACATCTAGAAGCAGTCCAAATATAACCTCTAAAAAGAGCACTGTCCCTAAACCCTAAACCCTAAACCCTATAAATCCCAAACCCATGTCCCATTCCTTCATTCCCGGATTCCCTACTTCTGGGGTGTCCTTACGAGAAAGCAAGGTATGTGGGGAGGTGAGGCTACATGGGGCCCCAGATCGGGTTTAGGGTTTTGGGTTTAGGGGTTTTGGGTTTCTTCCTTGGACTGCTATTATAAGGACTATACCCTAGAGGTCCAATGACCAAATCATCGGATACTCCCCAAAACCTGTACTACGCTTCCGTACCGTTGCTAGCGTAGTGCCAAAAAAACCAAATACCCAATTATTGAATACATAGACCCTTCGGGAAAACCAACTATACCCCTAAATACTACACCCAAACTGTAAATCCGAAACCCTAAATCCTAAACAATAATCCTAGACCCTAAATCCGAAACCCAAATAAACCCCAAACGCCAAACTCGAACCCTCCTCTAGCCTGGCCGAAGTCCATCCTTTGTGCGACAGACTCTTGCATCGACTGAAGCGACTTGTCCATGCTGTCCTTCAGCTCAGTACCAAACTACTAATGTAGAACCATGATTAAAAAAAAAACCTGCATTTAAGGGCCTCAATATTAGGATCCATATTATAATCCTTTTTAAGAGGCGAGGGTTTATTAATCAGGGGTCTGTGTGTTTTGGGATTTAGGGTTAAGAGGGTTAAGGATATTACCTGAATGAATGAGAACCAAATGCCAAATGGGGGTTGTCCAATATTCTT
>CAJNIZ010047971.1:85196-136637 GCA_905231905.1 Symbiodinium pilosum | reverse complement strand
ACGTTTCAAGATTATCCCGCACTTGACGAAAATGATGCTTGCATCAGATCCCAACTTGGTCCGGTGTTTTGGTTTTGTTGGGTCCAGAATCGTATAAGAGAATTCATAGGTCTCGAGCCTTCTGGGGATGTATCTGATACTGGCCGAATATCATCACAAATACAAAAAATGGCACTCCAGCAAATTTTTTGATTTTGCTAACAGGGTCTTGAAAGGCTTTAGGAGGGATCTTTACAGGAGGGGGTGCAAAGGTGAAAGCACAGACGGCGACTTCTTTTCCGCCATCATTCCCCGTTACTCCCTAGTACCCCTTAGTTCCAGTCTGTAGGAGCTATCCAGTGATGGGGGGATCTGCAAGACAAGTCAGATAGGGAGCCATACCTCAATCTCCTCAACAGTGGTGTGGCAAGAATGGAGCGGGTCCCAAACTTCATATACATCGAGAGACCACTTTTGCATGCTCCTGGAGCCTGCCAACTTTTAAAACAGGATGTTAGTCAAAGCCGTTCCAAACCGTGAGCACTTTTTTTCTTTTGCATTGCTATCCCATTGCATCGTGAAGCCTCCCAAACGGCGGGAATGCAAGAAACTAGGAAAGCCCTTTTTCTTCAACAATTTAATTCCAAGAGAACAAGTGACTCCACAGGGGGCATTGCCGTACAGACCCTAAACCCAATCGGCAGACTCAGGGGTATGTAGTCATATGTGGCCTCTGCCATTGATAATCCCTCTTATGACCATGCATGTACTTCCTATTGTTAGCTTGAGGCGGTTGAGGCGCTCTCTGAGCCGAAGCTTGACGCAGCCTTCCAACTACTGAACCAGGCACACCTGTGAGGATGCTAATTCGTCCTGCGTTGCTGTTTGGAGGAAGGGTAGTTTTCGCTTGTAGCTTCCCGAACCTCAAGTATGGCCGATGCTGACAACTTGTAGAGCAAAATGATCTTTTCGCCGCTGACGGCCGCCAGTACATATCTGCTATGCTCTCCTCAACTGAATTTCAAAGCATTTCCACTTCGTGCCGAGTAGAATGCTAGAACGCACTTCGAATGTGGTTCAACTACTGCCAAGCCGAAGACACTGAACCACAAAGCCTTGATTCTCGAACCCCAAGCCAAAATTTGAGTAACTAATCCCTTGCAAAAGCTTTTCTGTCAGAGCGAAGCGTTCCACGTGGTGGAGGATGCTAGCTGCCCAGCTGTGAATCCGTGTGAGCCTGCTGTCAGAGTACCAGTCTAGAGTCTAGAGTACAAGTTTTGGATACGCCTTGTCACCTTGCATTCTTTCATGGACAAGTATCAGGCATCTATGCCGAGTCATTGGTGCATGAGTTTCTTCCGAGCATTAGCTCCATTTGCCACCGGAGTCCGAGTGATTGCTGACATCAGTCCGTTCATCTCCGCACAATTATAAGCCAAATTGCCCAGACGCCATTTTTGCCATCATTCCTTCCCCAACATCGCACACCATTGGAACTTAGGCAGCCTTTCGTCTGCAGGCGCTCATGCCGCCGAGGTCTCAGATAGGTTTGTTCATGCTGAGTGCACACCAAACCCTGCATTGAACGACAATATTCGGCTTTGCGACTGTGAGGCTGTTTCAATTTCTCAGATTTTGTCAGCATTCGGTTCCCTCTCTATGCCGAACAGGCATGTTCCTTCTCATCCAGATCTGTTGAGCAGGATTCATGCCTCCGAAAATTTTCCAAATGCCTGAGTGCTTGATGCTCAGGCCACAGCCGGAAAACCCGGTAACACTCTTCCGGCATGAGGACGACTCAAACCTGCCTTCGAAAAGCATATTGTTCTTAATCTAGGGAGAGTGGCACTTTATTGAAAACCAGAGCTGCTTACATTCCCATCGGTGCAACGCAGAGGGGAGCTTCTAATCTCAAGCCCAACATTATTTCGACCCTCGCACATGTTCTTGTGTATTCTTAGGAGTTGTAGGGATGTCAGTATTTGGAGAACCCTTTTTCATCTGTAACCATATGCAAGCATGGAAGAATCCCCCAGATGTACTGGAGGATCTGATGGACTGGCTGGTTTTCTCAGTGACTTTCGTGGCCGGGGCCTAGAAATGCCAGTGACATGACGCCGATCGAACAAGGACATGGAGAATATCAAGGCATACCAAATTGTCTTCCCAATTTTTTGCTTTACCTTATGAAGGAGGATCCCCGAGAATATTGCCGGGATTTGCTATACGTCCGCCATAATTGTTGGGACAGCCCGTCCGCTCTGATATGATTGTAGCACGTGCTGTTTAGGGTCTGGTGGTCTTCGACAACCTGGTGCTTTTCGGAAAATATGGCTGGCTCCTTACCCTGTTTGGGGTTCGAGGCGTGCAGGTGGGTAGTTCAGAGGTGGGTTGCTGTCCCGCCGCCACTTCCATGATTTCTTTGTATTGGTAGGGTAGTGTAAGCTACCCACCTATACCAGGCCGGAAGATCGAAGCACTTTATTCAGTGGCAGGTCTCAAACAGCTATGGCCGGATCGCAAAGGTTAGTTTGTTGTTGGGTGCTCTGCCAAGCGATCCCTCCCAAACCTGGGCATGTGCCTGAAACACACACGTTGCCTTTCATTTTGTGATAGTGTGTGCGCACATCACGGTCCTAGGATCGTGACCCTTCCTGAGGTATCCTCGATCTGTTTTGAGATTCTGGTTTCTAGGGCTGCACTATTAGGGGGGGTGCATGGGGACCTTTGAAGAAACAGCTCTTGTACTGTTGTAGTGCCTCTCGTTTAATTGTTGAAGTGCTCTCCCGGTTCAACAAAGCATCAGATCTTTGACTAACACTTGTTTGGATTTCTACCGCGCTTGGTACTTTTGTTTGTCGGGCCTTTTCCAAATGCAGGCTGAATTTCTTGCTGATTTACATTCCATGCATGATGCTTTGAGAAGACAGCTTGTAGAAGCTCGACGCTGTTGGAGTTCAAACTATTTGCACGGCAGGGTGCATGCATGCTTTGCCTCGGTGTTTTCCCTGACAGTTTGTGCAGTTGCACGCAGCATGACAGTGTTTGCAACTTGCTCTTGTTGCATGAGATGGCCTCTGTGATCCCTTAATAGGGATTATAGTATCTTGGGGTCACCAACTTGCATCAGCATGATTTAGTTTTGTAGACTCGATGGCTGAGGTGGCAACATGAGTGCCCTGGATGCACGCCGTTTTGTGCTCCACGGGCATTTCAGGATGTTGTCGTGTGTAGTATGATGTGTCTGTCGCCTAGGCTTCTCCAAAGCAATGATCTACTCAGTCTTTTGGCTGGAGTCTTACACCGACCCAATAAATGGTACATGGACTTTGAAAACTGCAACTTTGACAGGCTCCTTTGTGCTGGTGTCTTCAATGCCTACATCTATTGGTCTCGGGGTGCAGAAGCAGCCTTCGACTGGGGTAAGCCCCTCAGACTTCAATTCTCAGGGGCCATAGACGATTCTGATTGCGTGCTGGAGGCACCGGTTACATGCTTGCTGATGCCTCAGCGCAGAGACGCCAACACAAAGTGACCGACAGAGTTTGGCAAAGCCGGCTCAGGAGTGGATGCTTTCGGTGGACAACTTGTTTGTCTTCAGGCCAGCATGCAAGCGTGCAGTGGAACCTGGACAAAGCAGGCTGCGAGCTCTGTGCAACTTACAGGAGCATCTTCCTCATCTTTCACACCCCGAACAGCCACAAGCGGCCCGATGCACTTGAGGATGCTTTCTTTCTCTCCTGTTGTCATCAAAGGGCACCTGATTCGAGAGAAGAACCTAGGCACAAGCCGCTCTTCTGGGGAATCTGTGGTTGGGTGCTGAGATGCCGATGATCACGTTGCTCAGCCAGCCCAAATCAAAGGAACACTCCTGAAGTCATAGCAAGGGAAACTTGAGTGCTTCCAGGTGTTTGCCTTGCAGGGGAGCCGGTCCATGCTAAGAGCGACCATGGCAGGACAGAAGGATCAAGAGATGCCCATCACACTCGCCTAGGGAGTGACAATAACACCACTTGCAGATACAGTAGTCGTAGTAATTCCGGTCACCAAACCCCGATGAAAGCGGGCACAGTAGCAATAGCAACATCACGAGTCATACGTTCAGAACAACAAAACAATAACAAGCACTTTCGGCAGCGTGCGCGCCACGCTTCAATAAACGATATATTATTGCTAGAAACTGTCATTCCAGCTAAAAGGACCCAAGGACTTGGAAGGCATACTTTTGTAGATGGGCCTTGAGAAGCGTTTCTCCACACTTGAATACACCTGTAGATACTCATTTTCTAGAAGCTAAGAAACTTCACCGTGAGGTGCCATTGTGTTCCGCATGATCTTCTTCGTTGTGGGAGAAGTTATGGCGCAGACCTTACTACACTACGAGCACGTAGACTCCTTTTGAAATTGTACATTTTCGGCAATCGACAGTCTACTGCACGCTCGACACGGGAAAGTTCAGCGAGCAACTTGTGGCTGAGATGCATGCATTCTGGGTCACTCACTTCTTCTTGGGCTTCTTTCTCATGTACACGGGCTACAAGGCTGGAGTCCTGCAGAGTGTTGCTCTAAATCGCCCCAACGCAACAGGTGGATGCCTGAAAAGACGTTTCCATGCCGCATGTTTGTTTGCTCGGTTTGCATATCGGCACCTGCATGACAGATCCTTGGTGTTGAAGAGGACGACGAGGAGCCTGCGCTAACAGCCAGGGGTTGTCTGAGGGGTTGGGAGTGAAGAGCCCCACATCCGCAATCAAGAATCAAGTCGGATTCCGTGAATCCTTGCAAGCACCATAGCCTTCATGTGATGCAGAGCAAGGACGTTCCCAACCAAAACCCGGTCTTTCTCTGGATCATCCAGTCCTGCCGACATGTGTGTTGGCCAGCGTTCTTCTGGATGTTCTCAACACGGAATGTCTGCCCTGGGGAGAGTCCCATCACATTGGTTAGCCGGGAGAAAGAAGGGGATGGTAGTGCTAGTGGTAACTTGGTCGGGAGGGCGGTCATAGCAGCAGCCATGCCAGGAAAATCAAGCTGATTGATGCCTACTCCCCTGAGTGTGGGCCTTGTACGAATCGCTGTGAGAGTTTTGGCTTTGAAGACCCGAAGCCAAGCAACTCAGCACAGCGTAAGTTGTGCAAGTTTTTCTTTAATTTTGGTGAGGGATCTGGCCGTGACTGCATGGTGGAACTTGAAGACAAGAGCTCCCTGTCACTTTGGGAAACCCCACGTTTTGGGCCATGTCTTCTTGAGGCCGTCCTGTTTGGCAAAGCTACTTTGCTAAAACCTCACTCATACCAATCGGCTCAGCGTTTTCACATTACCACTGCGCCTCCAATGCCTGAGGATATCTCAGGTTCCCTGTGTGCGACAGCTGTAGCCATGCTTCAGATGTGCTGAAGAATCTCAATTTTGCCTTCTTTGGTCTTTCCTTGCTAGCTGGCCTGGCATGGCACACAGGAGCTTTGCTGCCCTTTGTCTAAGCACTGGCCAGCCTCAACATACGAAGGGCTTAGGATCTAGCAATCCATGCTTCGCTGATTGACAAGGCCTCGCTTTATTTTGAAAGTTGCCCTCGACGCCAAGACACAGGAGTTTGGGAGCATGCATGCCTGACTGAAGCGCAGGTGTTACACGTGGGAGCTTTAATAACGCAAGGCGTATCAAAAAACACAGAAAGTTGTTTGAGAGCTCCAAAAACACAAACTTTGTCTTAAACTGCTCCGGGGTAGTATTTGAAATTCAGCTAGATGCATCTGCAAAGCAGAGTATCGGAAGCGTACTGAAAGACAACCGTATTGGGTCCTGCTTCATGCGATCGTTCTTTCCATTTTGGGACAGAGAAGCCTTAATCTCTACGTCAGCCTCTGCTCTTGAGTCAGGAGCCTGTGCTGCCAGACTGGACTCCGCAGATGCCTGGGGCTTGCGTTGTTAAGATTGCGATTTGAAGTTCAAGGTGGTGCTGTGTCCACTGTTTGGACCAATCAAAGCCTGTCCTTGCCACACCTTGTACTGACACCCTTGTGAGTAAGTTTTTGCTTTCTTGGGAGGTTTGAAGGTTCTTAAATCGCTGGAGGCAACTTGAATTGGCAGGATCGTTTTTTCTGGCAAAGTTTGGCGTGCAATCCCAGATCCACAAGACGTCACTATACCCTTTGCAAACTGCGACTTGGTGTCGGTGTGGTATTTCTTCGGTAAACCTTCGACTCGGCACTACGATGGCAGGCTTCCCAAGGATCACAATCCGCAGGCTCTGGCTGATGCTTGTGTTCGAGAGAGATCTGGACTTTGCATTGTACTGCATTCTTTGCCGATGCTGCAACCTGCTTGTGCCGCAGTCCCATGGCCTTGAGTCCTTCAGTCGTGCGCCTGTCATAGTCTCATGCTGCTCCTGAAGTGCAGAACCATGGTGCCTGTTATGTTTCAGACTGTCTTTGGAGTTCCGTGGTTCGGGGTGTGGTCTGGTGTTCGTGGTCTGGAATCGGGGAAGCATGAACATGTTCCTTCTTGCATGGGGCATGTTGGTTTCCAACCGAGACACTCTGAAACTCTGAAGCTGTTTGCACGCAATTCAAACGCATTGCGTACTGCTTCCAAAGCTGCTGCCGACAAGAAGCACCATCATTCTTGAGAAACTTGCTCTTGCAATTGCTCTTTGCTGCTGTGAGCTTAACCACTTTTCAAAGACGAAGTAGCATGGGAAGGGGCTACCGACCAGCACCAACAGCGCAGGCCACCGATCCTACTGAAGGACGTGAGCTAGTGTACAGGACAGGCATGTAGCAATGCAGGTAGGGGTGACCTTGAGTTGGTTTGTGGTTATTAGGGCTTCTGTAGGGCAAATACGAGTGCTAATTTTGCTGCTGCTGGTGGTGGTGGTGGTGGCGGCGGTGGTGGTGGTTGGTTCTGGTTCTGATGGTTGTGATGGTGGTGTTGTATGCGTTGCCAGTTTGATAGGACCTACGCCACGCGCTTGATGCTGGTGGTCCTTTGTCTGGAGGTCTGGGGCCACTTGGATGTTGCTTTCCAGCGCTCGTGCACAAGTTGTTTAGCTTTCGGGTACTGCATGGTCCGCCCATCTTGCATCAGTTGACGGACGTCATCTTTGCAGTCCGCAGCTTGGGTACTGCAGCCGTTTCAGTGCCGTGCCCCGGCATGTGTTTTCTTTGACAAGAGGTTACTGAGGGGTTGAGGAACCAGTTTTTACGTGGATTAAAGAAGGGGCCCAAAGATCAAGATCAGAAGAAAAGGGCTTGAAAGGAATCTTAAAGTGTGTGGAGAGGGAGAGGGACCGAGGTAGACTCCATCTCGGCCATCGTGGCGCAAATTCCGGATCTATTCCTCGCCTTCACCCCAGCTGTTTTTTGGGTTAGCCGCTTGAAAGCTCTTTGTTTATCAAGGCTTTAATGCTTGCCCTTGTTGGAGTGTCTGATCATTTTAGATTGTTCTTTGAGCTTGGCACTGCGGGAATCAGGCGATCCCGGTTGTGAACTCTGCTTGTAAGAACGAGTAGCACTGGCAACTCTCTTGTTCCCACCTGGCGAATTCCTCCCTAGACCTTGGCAGGCTGACAGATGACCATAAGAACTTCGAACATATCCAAGTGAGTTGTGAGGGAGCATGTCAGGACTCTGCAGCTGTTGGAACGTCAGCCATGTCAGATGTTGGTATAGGATAAAAGACGACCCGCGGCTGCAGCCACCCTTAAATCCGCTAATGCCAAGGCCTACACTGCCTGCGTCTTTGCCATGCTAGGTGCGACGCTTGTTGACATTGCACATTCCTCAATACTCAGGCCCCTCACATACAAAGCAGATGGATCCTTGGCATGTGGACCTCCATACTAGCATTCTGGATGCGCAATGTTAAGAGTCCACTATGTCACGACGTCAGTCTCCCTTGCTCGCAGGCCTTCGGGCAACTTTCTTTGCGGTGGATGAGCTTGTGAAGCTGTTCACGCTTCTGTGCGGGGCCTGGAAGGGGACTAAGGATTGAACCTCTTGCATATGCCTTGCCACGTGTGGCTGCTCATTGACCAAGACCAATGTCATCTATGCTTCCTGCTGCCAGGCCATATGCCGTCTCTGTCATACTGATCTTTATTGGCGCCAAGTTGGTGCCCGATAACGCGGAGTTTTTGGCGTTGATTTCTGGCAAGGGATGACACCTTCAGCAAGCAGTGCATTGTGCTGAACAGGTACTTCGTGGAGTGATCCACATTCCGGCGCAGGCGAGACTATGTGTATAGGTAAATAGAGTACAGTTTGCTGAATGTCGGCTGTCAATCTTTGTAAGGTCGTGTGCATTACGCTGTTCGCGGTGTTGGCCATCAGTCCGGCTCCAAATATTTCGCATGCCACATGAGGATCTTTCTACACTCCCATCTTGAAGCCATAGTCCCCAAACCCAAAACCAAGCTTCGCATCCAAGGCATCATTGCGTCTGTTATCTACGACCGCCTCTGTCCGAAAGTGCTGTACTCAAAGATGTCATGGCTCGATGCAGAAATTCGAATATCATGAGTAAGGTTGAGGGACCTTTTAAAGTATGACCTTACAATAATTATGGGCGATCATATTCCCATTTTCCTCTGCATAGATGCAGAGGTGCCGTTGTTGCTTGTTCGGGTGTATCTCGAAGCCGGCCCGCTCCTTTTGAGAGGCCAAAACCAATCTTGGAATGTGTTGCTTTCTAAGCTCAGGAGGAGGAGCAGGCAGAGCCGACCGAGAGAGCTGTTGGAGGGGTGCAGGTTTAGGGGTGCGTCATGAAGTCTTAAGATGGCTTGTCCAGACAGGCGCTACTCAGCTTCGGTTCCATGTTTCTTCCCTCAGACCCGTCACCAGGAGCGCGTTTCGCGCATTTTGAGTTTGTGCAAGGTTCGCTCATCATGCAACATCATGCATAAACATCCCAAACAATGAATTCTGCAAGCAATCTTCGCATCTTGCCAACTAGGATCTTTGGTTTCTTGTGTGGATGTACTCATGCATAGCTGCTGTGGATGCAGATACATTGTTGAAAGACAATGCCAGATCTCAATGTTAGCATATATAGCGAAGGCTGACACAGGACTCCACTAAGCTTTATGTGTTCTTTGATTGTATCTGTTCGCAGGTAGCACTGGCAGTGTCATCTGAGTTCTAGGACATGTAGGGAACCTAGCAGTAAGCTACTTACTGGGAAATGAGCATGTGTCTGGCCAGGTAAAGGAGTATGTGTCCCCTTTGGCGGCTACCAGCGGACACGGAAGCTTCTTTCCGCAAAAGGCGCAGCAGGCTCCCCTTGAATGCCAGATTGAACCGACAGAACATTTCATATTGGCAGCCGGGGGGATGGAAGTCCGGTGAAGGTGGGCAGCTCACAGCGAAACAGTTTAAACTGAATGGTGATACCATTGCACTCTTATGATACCTCTGTATGCGCATGTACAGTCTAGGCACCAATGCTGCATGCTCGAGAGATCAAAAGGCTTAGTGGGGTCGCAATACCAAGGGCACGGAACACTAGATCTCAAGATACCGTAGCTTGCAAGAGATGAGTTGCGGATGCTTCCTAAAATGCTCTGCCTTGAAGTCTAGGGATTGCTCACATGGTCTGAATTGGTATCGGAGCAGGCAGATGACACTGATGCCTCGTGAGCACCGAAGTGCTTTCACACGGGCGCTTGGGCGCCAGGATGGAACACATTCCGAGACAAAAACGAATCATGCGCGTGGTGTTTCAACTTGTCCATGGGAAGTTGCAGCACATCAATGGAAGAGGCCTTCAGACGCAGCCAGGGTGTGTCTGATATGCCAGTAGCGCTAGCCTCCAAAAGCCACGAACGAATATCTTGCTTCCATTTTGTCAAGCATCCTGACATTTGAGAACTACTACCTCTTTTTCGATATGTGTGTCAGAGCAGGTACCCTGAGGAACGTTGGCCCGCCGTTGAACCTAAGCCTGAAGCTTCAACACCAAGGAAATGCCTAAATTCCAATGCGTGAGTTGCTGCATTTTCTACTCTGATTCCTGCTGACACTGTGACTGCGATTGTGCCGCCAACGATGGCAAGGATGACGATGTCGAGGATGAGGAGGATGACCAGGATGATGACGATGACAAACGACGATGACGAGGAGGATGGCGATTTCACTGCGACAGCGATGACGAAAACGACCCAGACTACGACGAAAACGACCATTTTTCTGGTTTCGTTTGTGCATTTGGCTGCATGGCCGCATGGATGCTGCTCCTACCATTCAAAGGAGTTTTGCTGGTAGCTGCTGACGTATGGTACCAAGTGCATCTTCGCTTCCCAGGACGACTACCCTAGCCAAAGAAACCAGCCAGCAGCATCTATGCGTTGCGGAAGCCAGTCCTTGAAACCTTTGGCGTCGTTTAGTGCTTCGTCTCAGGCTTTAATCCGAGGTCGATGAAGTCCAGCCTAGACAGTAAGCCCGAAATCCGAAACCTTGTTTGACGTTGTGCTAGCCCCGGGACGTCTGCAGTCTCACAAGCCTAGAGTGCTCAACCCTGACCCTGGAAGCCCCTCTGAACCCTATCCCAACTCAGAGGCTCTGAGGCTCTGAGGCTTTGAGGGTAGCATCGTTTTTTTTTTTGGACCTCCTACAGCCGCTCCTGGTGCCATGGCACGGCAGTTGGAGCAGACCCAGGCCCATCTAGGAAGCATTTGGGTTTCTGGCAAGACCTCTACGGATTCATTTGTCCATCGGGTCTTCCCAAAAGCGAAGTTTAAAACTTTGGGATTTTGGGAACTATAGAAATGGGTCCCCTAGCGGTTGTGGATTTTGGGAAGTGCAATTGCTACAACTCCATGACGAATCATGCCATGATTTCATAAGTCTAGAGTTTCATATCTACTGTAATGCGGCTTCTTGGTCAATCAGTCTACCTTGCTGGCCTGTATCGTGTCATGCAGCCTTCCTCGTTTCCAGGTTTTTGGGCTAGGATTTGAGCGGCAACTGCAGCATCTTGAGAGGAGCTCAGTCTCCATCTGACTCTATCTGCCAAAATCTCAACCCATCTGCATCCTTAACTCACAGAGAAGCCAACTCCATGTTGAGTGTGAGGTTGGCTTGAAATGACCCTAATGAGGGCAGCGGCTCTCAAGCTAACCTGTGCCTTCTGAGAGGAGATCTACGACATGGAGTCGATGTCTGAGACGCACACCATGCTTCGAGGAGAGCAGAAGCAGTTGTGAGCTCAGTGTGGTTTCATGAAGCTCTTTGTCAGGGTTCAGGGGTTGGCTCTATACCTTCACAAGGCCTAGTATGGCCTTCTCAGGTTTCATGTGCATACCTTCCAGGGATTGGTGGGATTGCTGAACCCGGAAAGGTGAGCACCCCGAATCCAATTGATGTCAAGGGAGTTAATTCTCCAGAGATTCTCATGGACTTTGATGCAGTAACAACAGTAACAAGGCATTGCGCTATGGATCAAGGTAAGTTTCACTGGCAGTTCTAGCTAATAGCAAGCGTGTATTCCCCCTCGACTTGGTCAATCCTTTTGGTTAGTTCCCATCAACGCCTATGCCAGGCTAACTCGGCTAACTGCCAGGATGCCGTCTCCACGTGTAGGGACCGGCTTGTGCACCTCTAACTAACTTTTTTTCGGTATGTACAACATCATTCGCAACAGAGCTGCGTGAACGTCATCCTTGCTGAAGTCTGTGTTCTGGCAGTATACATAACCATACAAACAAGCCACACAACCCTTTGAATTCTGCGGTCTTCTTGATGGCCTTCCCTTGGATACACTAACCCAAAACCCGAAGTGCAACATGGAGATGCTTCGGCATGTGCTCGGTTTCCTATTCTTGACCTGATGTCACACAGTCTGGGCCTCACATTCCGCTGTTGCCTGCAGGCCAGACCAAAACACAAAGGGATTGGACATCAACATGCAGGAACATTGCACTTGAGAACCATATTCTTGTGGGAGTCCAGGCACTGCAGAGTATGCTGCCCACCTTGCGTTCTGCAGATTTTCTACGCTTGGGTCAAACCTTGGGCAACTAACCCGCTTTTGGAAGAGTTCCGGAGTGGCCCTTCCGCTGATCTAGTTCTGGAGCGTCCGAAATTCGTAAGTCAATTACAGCCAGGACCCTCTAACTTTGAAAACTTTGATACTGGATCTTGCGATGAGGCAGAGCAGATGGTCCAGGACACATCAGTGATTTGCAGCAGGTGTCTGAGGTTTGGGTAAAGCTTAAGGACTGGAGGTCGAAGTCATAGGACTTCGAACTTTCGGGTGTAAGGTTGCTACAGTACCCAAATTGGAGATGTTCCTGGCAGTCGTGGTCAGCAGGGTCTAAGCGACTCTGACCGGCTCTATGCTGTTTTCTGCTAGTCTGGTTCATGCCCGAGTTTTGTGCATTAGTTCGGAGCTTATGTTGACTACCATACCTTACCCAGTATTGCTGCAGTGCTGCGACTTTGTTTGCGCCGCTATCCTTCCATCATGACGTTGCTTGGTGTTTGTCTGCATTCTCTTGCCGTCGGCTTCATGATGAGGAGCGATACTTTCCTTATCTTTTTGGATCTGTTGCTTGTCATCACTGTTGTGCGGGGTAAAGTTGTCAAGAACATTCACATGAAAGCGTTTCAGGAGATTCTTTCAAAGGGTGGTTCACCAGCTTCTGGTGCCAGGCACAGGGCGGAGCCAAAGCCTGCATTTGGCATCTTTGAACCTTACTCAAAGCTCCGAGTTTCTTCAGGCCTGCAAGGCGGAGCCTTGCAGCCGTGACGGGTCCTCCGTCCAACTCACTGCTAAGCACGCTTCAAAGAGCATTGGGTGGTAGTACTATTGCAGTGTAGAGCCCAAGTGTAGTAGTGTCATGTGCTACAACTTCAGAGTATTGAAGCGTGCGATGAGGAGGCATTGTAACAGCTGCAAAAATGTAGTGATCATTCTGCATTATTAACCGTAAAAATGCATTCTGCTAGAGTTACAAGCTGCGGTAAGCATTTTTTGAATGCCTCACGTCATGTACCGCCACCTGGCCTGTAATGCCTACAGCCACAGCCTACATGTATCCCTAAACCTCAAGCCCCTTAAAGCCACGTAGCCTGCGAACCGTGAATCTTAAGTTTTAATTTTCCGCCAGGACCTCGCTCGTGGCTGTAAGCCTCCTGGCCCTCACAGCAGTAGCTGTGGCCGCCGCCATCTTTGCCTCTGGGCCCAAGGTTCCGGGAGCACTTGTTTTAAACCGAGATCGGCTTCTCAAGAGTCTTCACTTGATTCACGGTGTTTGCGTTGTGCTTGGGGTCGCTTTGGATGTTGGGGGCTTTCTGCTGCATTCTGGCCGATCTTTGTGCAAAGATGAAGCGCTATAATCGGTAGTAGCTTTGTCAGTATTCGTGTGTCATATGGCGAGTGTGTCTGGTATCTCCTGTTTGAGCAGCATAGAGTTCTTGGACTGCACTTTGTTGTGTGGGCTTGATAGTTGTGACCCCCTTCTGCTTTGCACTCCTCTTGTGTTGGCAGCCAGCAACATTTTGTTGGCAGGGGGCGGAAGCCGGTTTCGCGGTTTCGGTTCGTTTATTGGGCTTCACGGTGAGGGTATGGCAATGTCCAAGAGGTATACCGGGTATGCTTACACTTCCGTGTTGCTGCGCAAAGTGGCAGCTACTGGCCAGGGCATCGGGCTTGCAGCTTGGGGGCATTGCTCATTGGAGACGGGTCAGAATTGAGTGCGATGCAGTTGCAGTCTGCAATTCAAAGTTATCGTTTCGGATAATACTGATGCATCGAAAAGATGTGTTTAGGCGCAGTGTGCGTTGCTTCGCAGTGTTTTGCTTTACAACTTTGCCTTTTCATGTGTCTCTGCAGCTGTCATGTATACAAGAAGATGTATACCAGAAGACATCCTCACCCTTGTCCGACTCAACGAGGTATGCAGACAGACTGCCAGGTGAAAACCTGAAGCCCGCCTCTAGAACTTTCCACCTGCGCTGACTTCGGCCCAAACATTTCAACATTCATCCTGCACCTAACGCCACAGAACAATTGCAGTTCAACTCTTCAAGTATCCCAAGCTTGAAACCTGAAACATCCCATAAAACCGCCAAACCTCGTCCTGAAAGGCCAGCGTCCGCAAGTCCAGCGGCTCCGTGCCTGGCCCCAGGGTTCCACAAGCTGAGGTCTTTCGCTCTTTCCGAGCCAGACCTAATTTGTTTAGATACTCCATAATATGAAGCATCTCACTTGCACTACTGCTACGGCGGCTTGTGCTCCTAGTCGATGCTCCAATGATGATGCTGCTGATGATGATGATGATGATGATGATGCAAATCCTCGTCCTTGACAAGCCTTAGTTCCCACCATCCCGCCGCCACCACTAGCAACTACCTTCAGTCTCGATCATGCTCTGAATATAAGAACCAATGTCAAAAAAAGTCAAATCCAGCCCAGACTCCACTCCAAGTAAGTCCTCTTAAGCCTCATCTTAGCATGAGGGCGTTAGGGGGCTTCCTTTTCAACGTCTCGCTACAGGCAAACCCTTGCCAACAACGAAAGTCCATCTACAAGCTGGTGCATGCGCATTGGATGCCTCCGCCTGGACGGCATACCGTTTCAAACAAGAACTTCCAGCAATTTGCAGCCAGGAGCTGCACTCTACAGCAGCCCTAGAGCCACTGCCTGAACCACCAACCTTGAGCCACCAGGCATCACAATTGAACCACATTGTTAGGACCTCGACTTTGGGCTGGCGAAAGTTCTTCGGCAATAGAGCATCACACTGCTGCATAATCCCCTGTGTCAGCTGTAATTTTCCCACCTCGACTCTAGCCTTACACTGACCCTAGGATGAGCAATCTCAACATGGGATTGCTTGTCGAAAGGATCCCGACCTAATAGTTTTCAGCGAGCCTTGACACAGTCCAGTAAAGTCCCCATGTGTCTTTGCTTAGGAAGGCAACCCCAAGCCAATAGCCCTGCAAGTTGCGGGCAAAAGGTGGTCCAGCTGTCCGCTGATTCTGTCTGGGCCAATGTGTGTCTTGGCACAGAGAATGGCATGTTTCTGAATCATGTGTTGCATGCAAGGCTTTATGGAAGGTTTAGAAACAGGTATCTAGTACTGTACTATAGCACCTCATTTCGGATACTACCCAAGGTTTGGTATTCCAGTTGCCTAGGGGGCACTGTATGTAGCGTCGTTTGGGAATTATACAAGAGTAGCATGAGCGATATAGAAGGAAAGATATCAAAAACGTTTGGCAAATATTAGACATCATGCCAAAGAGTCTTCCCGAGGCCGAGGCTCCCAAGAGGTAACCTCTATAAACCCCTTGCACCCCACACCTTGCTGTGCACAGGTTGTCTCCGAATGCAATGAAGCAGTATGAGCAAGAGAAGGCAACGCACGCAATTCTTTTCTCATTGCACTCGCTTTACACTTCTCTGTTATCATAAATCATAATGATTGAGGGGCTGGTTCTGAGGCGTAGGGTTTGAAATTGAAGGCTCACTGAATGCAGATCAGGGTAATATCAGGATCGCAAGGGATGACACAAAGATTCTACCAGCATGAAGGTTGCAGAGTGATTCTCAAGCGTTTGGGACGTGATTTCTAAAATGTGGAGCGGACTAGGATCCGAAGCAGCTATGAGCTTTTTGCTGTACGACAATGTAAGGAGGGAGTTGATGGCTTCGTCATGCAGTACAAAGAACCTGAGCTGTAGTCGTGCACCACCTGAATGCTGGTATCATCCATCATCCATCCGGATACCACTTAGATTGCGATGCGCGTGGTACTTGCACGGAAGACTGTTCTCCTGTGACGCGAAAAGACACAACGGACATCGAATCTAACTGCCTTCCGGCAAACAACCAGCTAAGTAGCCCGCAAGAACTGAAGCCGCACGCTTCAAGCGCTGCAAGCTCCAGGTCTTCCAGAGACACGAAGCACTAAGACGAATATTGAGACAACATCTTCTTACTTTTGGAAAGGTTCTAAGTTTACCAGTCATGTTGGTGTCCACCATCCAGAGCCTATGGGGCAAGCTTGTCCAGTCCTAGCAGCCAGTGCTAAAATGTGAGGCCAGCTGACTAGGTTCCAAGGTCTACGGTTCAGCTTGCAGGTTAGGGTTGGGCATGCAAAGGATCCCTGCATGATGTTTACATGGTCCAGAGGGATGTGCTCTGAGGAGATGGCAAAAGAAGTCGACCAGGCTGGGTAAGTCATTGCTCAATACAGCTCTTGGGCCGTTCCAGGGAGATTGTTGAAGCTGATGTTCATTTCTCGCGGGATACATATTTTGTACGGCTTGTATCCAAAGAGATTGGTAAGAAGCTCAGTCCAGTTTGGTGCTACTTGCCTGAGCGCTAGGCATACGCATTGTCCAGATGCCACTCTGCAGAGTATGCAATCAGCTGAGCACGACCTCTGAACATCCCCATCCCCGAAAGTGTATTTTGGTGATCATCATTTTCTGCTGGACCAAGCCTTCGTGGGGTTGTGTTCAGTGGCGTTGGCCCGATGGACGACCATGGTGTGGGCCAATTCTTCAGATGTCAGCTCAATGGAAACTCGGCTCATCCCACCGACATGTACAATTCAATGGCAAAAATCCTGTAACAGCTTCCTCAACTCTCACATATGCTAGGAGAGCAGACACATAGGTTGCATGGAGCGAGAGTTTGGCCGATGCTACATGGGCTTTGCAGCTTAGCTTATCTGTCATCACTTTGTGGCCAGGAGAAGATTTCAACATGCCGCAACCACATCAGAGAGGGATATGACACAGCTTTAATTTGTCAGTTTCTACAAGCACGTATTTCAGACGTCATCGACATTGGTTACAGGGATGTGGGTTTGCGTAGACGTGAATTGGCCAGGCAGCTTGGCCTTCAAAGCTTTTCCCAACAAGCCCCCAACCCCCCACCATCAATCATCAACCGCGCGAAACTCAGATCCTACTTCACCCATGTCAGCCTCAACCAACTTGTCTGGGCCCGCGACTGCGTGGTGGAAAGTTCTTCAGGGTTCAACGTTTGGGATAATTGTAGTTTGAAGAATTGCACTTCCGCTTTATGAGGTACCCATACCACAGCCCTCATACCACAAATCAATCTGGAATCCCAAGACTACAAAATCCGGAAACTTCCCATCCGGAAACCTTCAAAGCCTTAAAGTCTCCCATGCCATCCGTGCGCTGACAGCGCAGGGAGCGTCTGAAGCGGCCGAAGCTGCCAAGAAGAAGCTTCTCGGCAGCGGTTAGTTGTAGACTTTGGGGGTTTCCCAAATGGAGTCTTTCTTGGCAGCCTTCGCAGTGGGGACTATTTTCAGTTTGGGGATTATATTCAGTTTGGAGCATAATTTCAAGTAGACGGAAGCATGCTGTGCGTGGGGGGGCTGTGGACCCCTGTGAGAAGACAACAAGCTGCTAACACTTTCGGAAGCAAAAGCAGGAGCAGGAGCGGATGTAGCAGAAAACGGGCGGGGTCTATCTCAGGGGAGGTAAAAATTTCATGTCTGGTGTGATCAGGTGGGTGATGTCCGTTTCCCCGGGACGTATCGAAACATGCAATGGATCTACTGGGCACCGCTCAACAGCGGTGACGGTTGCTTGCATGTCTTGGCAAGCCCAAAAACATTATGAACGCGTTGACTGCCATCTGAGCATGCTAGATGTTCTTGACTTTGCGCCTTCAACCCTAGATTTGATCGTCATGTGGCAATGTAAGGAATTAGAAGAGAAAGATAGTAAGGTGAAGAAAGGCAAACCTAGCAGTTCACAGATCACCTTGGGTGCACATGCACGACAAGGTTTGGCTTGTGTAGCTTTCATAGGGTTGAGATGAAATCCCACAGAAGGACCTTAGGACAAAAATTCTTAGTGCCAGCCCTTTGAGTTCAGCTCAGCAAGGGAAACCCGTGCAGTGATTGGCGTACTAATTCCACGGATACCGCAGATCCTGGGGCCTCGGGATGCGAAGGGATTCCGTGGGGAAGGTACAGATCCTTTACCAAAGTTCTCACAGAGTTCCTCTTGTTCTCTGTGCAAGGAGTTTCGAAATGGCTTCACGGAGCCAAGTCTCTATCTCTAAACATCCAAACATGACTACACAGCTCTTAGGATGATCAAGAAAACGTGATTCTACATTTTTTTGTGGATTCTGGCATTTGTAATTTGGCAAGTATCCGTAAGCAACCCAGTACATGGCTATGTCGAAATCTTCAGCTTTATGTAAAGCAGTCTAAGTCCGTGAGTTTGAATCTTAATGCAAACGATTGGACCTCCAAACGGCGCTGCCAAGTTTGGGTGCCATTCCTGGCGCAAGGCCTTTCGAAACGAAGCTTCGGGGTCATGGTCCTCAAAGACGCCTGTTTGCTTGAGATTGTAGCGTTCATTATTCACACAGGTAGATGGATGCGCTAGCAACTTAGTTAACAGGTTCGTGCCCAAGCATGCTCGATGAGAACGAATAGACTTCCTTCTGATCACTAGCTGGCTTTTTTCTGGCCGCGTAGGACGACACCTAGCAGGATACTTGAATACAACTCCAAGCTTTATGAATCTGAGCAAGCTTCAGTACTCATATGGTTGCACATTTGCTGTGACATGCTTGCTTACACTTTACCCTCACAACTCAGAATCCTCAAACATGGTCGTCTGAACACTACTCCGAAACCGCTAGCCACAAACCCCAAATCCCAATGAAGCCCTCATGCGGAGAAGCTCAGGGTTGAGAATGCCATCAACGACATGAGCTCTGCTGCAAACAAGGCCGATCCATATGTCATCAACGTCTGAGCAGTAGTGCCTTGATGTATTCAGGCAGCAGAGCCCTTAAGAACTCACCGCCAGCGAGTTTGTTTCAGCACTGTGTCCTTTCCAACCCTCAGTGGCTTGACCCGGTTCCACCCGCGCAGCCGACTCCAGGCCGTGTGATTTTCATCAACCTGTGACCCATTGGCAATCTCCAGCCCTGAGCTATGACCTGTAGCTTGTGTAGCAGAAAAATCAGTTCTGGATCTTCTTGTTGAATGTGCCACGTTCTTTTGAGGAATTACTTAAAATGTTAGAAGTGGCGGCTACTTTTTGTCTGGGATGTAAGGGTCGAAACCTGTTTGGGGCTTCAGTTTTGAGATCGACAGTTCTGGGCTTCTAGCAAGGACATACTGATGGCACGCGAAGGTTGGGAAGAACATTCAAGATTCCTCTGGGCACGCCTGCCCGATTCTTTTGGAAAACGTAGAATCACCTGTTTCACGCGATAGGTCGTCTTCATACTTGCACAGGTGGTCAGCGATGCGCAGAACGCCATGAAACAGAAATCTGATGAGGCATCCTCTGAACGTTAGGCACTGAAGGGGGTAGGTGCCACGTCTTGGAATTATTTTAAACCAGATTACGATTTGGGGTCGTTGTGTTGTTATTTAGATTCTCAGCGGCAGGTGGTTTGTGTTGGATTTTCTAGCAGAGTAGTACTGGGTGTCGCAGGCTCTCACTGCGGGGCACTGGTCCACAGCAAGTCATGAAGGTTCAAGGAATGTCCGGCTTTCAATGGTTCATGGCAGTGTACACGATTTGGACTTGCTCAGCTAGAGCCCCGAACTTGGGTTGTAAAGGATTGAAAGTTAGATTCCGATCAAGAGGCCGGTGTCCAGCTGTTCTATTTCCTTTCAACGCCTGGTGAAGAGAGGATTGTGAAGGTGGCTTCAACCGAGGAAGCTTGCATGCTTCAAACGCGGCCAAGAAACCCTGTAATCGTGTTGCGTTCTGAGCGAATGTGTTGTGCATGTCAGATGTAGGAAGTCGGCCTTATGGCCTTTTTACGGAGTAGCTGCGGGTAACAACTGTGCATTCTTGTTGGGTGCTGATCTTGTCGAAGGGCCTAGCCCGCGGGATAAGGGTGCTGCTCCTAGACCCTCCATCTTCTGGAGTTTTAGATCACTTGCCACATGGTTGATAACTAGGAGTTCAGGGGCTTCATACAGCAAAGCCTTCGGAGTGTGGGATCATGAGTTTCAAAGAGCGTCGTGCTGTTGTTTCTGCTACCAGAGGATTCAGAAGATCTTTAGGACTATCGCGAGTTTGACTCAATTCGTCCTGAGCATTCCCGCCTGGTATGATTTGTCGCCGCCCCTCCTGACTCTGACAACCTTGTGACTGGGACCCGCAGCACTTTGCAAGACTTGCTTACGACAGGAGTCACACAGTTTCCGCCGCCATACCCCAACTTCGCAAGTAATCCTTCCCTGGTGCTGTGTGCAAGGCACTGTGGATGTTATGGGTCGCTCATTGCAAATTTTGCAAGCAGCGGAGGGAGGTCTGAAATTCAAATGAAAGAAATCAAATGTTTGTTGTAGTTCCCATTTCCCTAAAATCCGCCCTGCACATACCGGACAAGCCTGGTCCGTGGGATAGTGTGCAGGTAGCAAGTGCTGCGAATAAAGCGGCCCAAGACTTTCAGAAGGCCGGCCTGCTCTTGCCGGGGTTTTGCACATGTCTCGGGTTATCTCCACCCTGTAGATGCTGATGACGACGATGACGATGATGATGTTGTTCGTGACGATTGTGGTGGCGGTTGGTCCATGCCATGGCAGTGGTAGCGGCAGGAGTGTTTTTGAAGTTGGTTTTTTTTTTTTTATGTTGCTTGATGTTCACTGTCGCCACTGCTGCCACCTCTGCTTTCATTGTTGTAGTCATCGTCGTCGTCCTCGTCCTCGTCGTTGTCGGATGCTTTACGTATGAGCCGTCTAAGAATATCATGAAAGAGTAGAACCCCCAACTCGAAAAGATGTGTTTGCCCAGGAAGTTGTAATTTCCCAAGCAGGGTTCTGCATGCGTGGGTTTGCATTAGGACCGTACCACGGTTTGGTCCCTGATCCCCGGGCCAAACCTCAGCACTAGCAGGAACAGCGATGGTGGGTGTCCTGGTCTTCTCGTTTCTGCCGCCCGCTGTGATGTCGCAGATTCCAAGAACTCCAACAGTGACAGGGATGGCGGGTGTCCAGGCCAGGATCATTTTAACTGTCATCCTTTTCATGTTGCTCATCTCTTATATGTCCAAGCGACACCACAAGGGAGAGAGAACCTCACGCGAGAAGGGGAACAGAACCTCAAAACAAATGGAGGGAACACCCAAGGCTCAATTGCGACTGACTTCAGACAATTCCACAGCACCTCACGACAGAGCCCTGTTATCACATTGCTGACAGCTGTTACATCATACGGTCATGTGTTTGAAGAATCTCAGCAACCGGTAGTTCTGGAAGCTACAGGCTGGCAGTAATTGCAGCAATGCTGAGAGTTGTGGGGAGGCAGCCACAGGAAGCGGGGAAAGATCCAAATGATTTCAGTGAACAGGGAAGACAACTGTCCACACCGCAGACCATGTGCTTTATAAATTCAATCGAAATTGCTAACAGTTGCTGCAATCACCACGCCAGATGGGGGGAGGAGGGCAGGATCTGAATGACCTCTGCGCAATACATGCTGTGCTCCTTCCGATGCCTCTATTGCTGGGCACCAGCAGTTTCTTCATTAACGGTGACACCTAGTGTGTTGGCTTTAGGACCCCAGCCCACTACATTGATTACCCCTTAAGCCTTAACAAGCCCGTGACTTTCAGAACCACCCCTGAGTCAGTAGTAAATGTGGACAGAAGGCCGCCAGCTCTGCTTCCCAGACTGTGAAGAGGTCCCAGACGCAGGCCTCGGGAAGTTTCCAGCTTCGGGGTTTTGCGTTAACGGATACCCAGGGATTGGGGATCAAGATTTCGGGAAAGGATTGAAGCTTGATGGATGCTGGCTAAAAGTACTGTCTGAAAACCCAACACTGGAAGATCTTCATGGGCTTCGGGTACCAGTGCAATCTGTAGGAGATCCTTAAACGGCTAATTTCAATCATGGCGTCAGGTACCTGATGGCGAGGGGATGGTCTGCTTCTTTACCAGGCAATCATTCAACGAAGAAATGGCATAAGCCTCCAAATCCTTAACTCCTAGAGCCTACATCCCGCAACCCCAAACCCTGAAGCTAAAGCCCAAGCCCACGTTGTAAGGCGGAGGCGGATGCTGCAGCGGCAGCTAAGTCGCTCATGAAGGTCTCCTTTGTCGATGAAAGGTTGAGGGGTGTGAGGGTCTGAGGAATGTGGGGTTTAGAACTCATATGTTGGGGCACTAGAGGCTCAGTTTTCGGAGTTTGATGTTGTGGGCTCCCTTTGCATTGATTCTCAAATGCTAGTGGATGCCTCGGAATGTCTTAATTGGGCAGAGGGTGAGGAGGATGAGGAGCACTTCTGAAGGAGGCGGGTTTGACTTAATTGGGCGCCAAGATCCCTACACAACTCCCAAGCTACTTGAAGATTGGACAAACGAGTAGAAGCGAACGAATGTTCTTTGTGGGATCTTGTGGCTACAAAGAACTTGGAAGTGCTTCGGTTTTCTAATTACGCCAAAGTGAAGGATTTGAGGGATGGCTTGTGGTTTGTAACCTGGGTCTACTACATGGTTGCATTGGAGTGCATGGTTGCATGCGTTATCTTCAGATTCTGTGTGTTACCGCTCAGGCAGTTCATTGAGTCCATGAGCATGGAAACCCAGGAATGCCAGCCAGACTCTCAAAGCCCGAACTTTGCCTGCCATTGACATCCTGTTGCATGGCGAGGACTTCAATCACAGCCTTCAGTTTGAAACCTGAAGCCAAAACCCGTAACACGGAACATGAGACTGTAATCCTGGAGCACGCACCAAATTTCCACATCCGCCAGAACCTCATGGGCGGCGACGATTCGTCCAAGGACCTTGCCTATTTCTTGAAGTAGAGGAAGAGGAGTAATGAGAGGAGTAGGTAGAGGCCCCCCCTGTAATCCTGCTCTAAGCCTTGTTTTTTTTTTTTTGGTAAAGTACTCATCATCATACAGTTTTGAGCAGAGTTCCCACAACAAGGAAGCCCAGATGCACTTGCATGCGTAAAACTCGCCATAGAAGCACGAGAAACTCTTTCGTCAGCATGGCACTTGCGCTTCTGCATCGAGTTAAGCGCAAAGTAGCTTCCAACAGCTGAAGCAGGAAAGGTCTTAGATTTTTCGAGTAGGATTTCAGAAGCCCTGAGTCGCACACTTGGATCTGGAAAATCAACTACTACCAAATCCCATGCACTACAGTCGCATATGCAGAAGGACTCTTGCAGAAAGGTGCGTAGCGAGCTCCCTGAGCTGTCCTCCAAATTAGGAGTTGGTGAGAGCATATCCAGCGGTTTACATAAAGACGGTCCCTGCAGCCGGACGGGGGTCGCCCGTAGAAGAGTCCTAGTGTTAGCCCTGTATTCCCCTTGGTTCGCCAGAATGGTATCCAAACCTAGTGCGTTTACTTTGTTTCCTGCTTCGGAAATGTTCGCAGATGACAAACCTATCGTCCTGCTTGCATCTTGGACCCTGGACCTTCACATATACCCAACTCCCAAGCTACCCTTTGTAAGCCTTAAGACTGTTAAGGAGGACCCATAATTGGTTTATGATTTCTATGCAGGGCGCCCATGCGACACCTGAAGCACCGTTTCAAGGCCAAGGACTCCTTCTCCAACAGCGATGCGGGAAAGCGACGCGGATGGCACTGCATCGTTGTGGGGATTCTCTTGTTTATGGCCAGTTCATGGATGTAGGATGGCCTCAACTCAGATCCTTTGCACAGTGTTGGTGGGATTGTAAGTGGGACCCTTCGTGGGCAATTCCCAGACAGATGGCTTTTACAGCGCAGGAAGATTCGGTGTTTCTCAAGACTATGCGCATGATTTTGGTTTGTATGCTCAGGATATGGCTTGTTTTCTGGTAGACATGCTTGCCTTTAAGAAGTTTTCCTTACCAGGATAACACACTGCACTTTTGATTCTGTTTGGGAGCCTTGCACGGTGTTGCACTCTCCCCTGAAGCTCTTCAAACCTGATCTCCTTCTGAAACGATCCGCATGTAAGCGCTTCGTTTTGGAGATGTTCGGCAACCCCAGGGCCTGCCGGTTGTGAATGGCTTGGTCAAACTCTTGGTGTCAGGCTTCACGGCATTTTGATAATGATGTGCTGCTCACAATACAGGACCTCCGTTGCCCCTTAACATTTTTAAGTCGGAGAATCCAGAGATTTCTGACGAGGTCTGGAGGTTTTTTGTTCAGGGAATGTGTGGGGCTGGTGAAGGCACGTTGAGTGCACCGCGCACCTATCCAACAGAAAATGCTCCTCCTGCCCAGACCCACAAGGAACGCGAGATTAGTGCGTCCGTTGGCACAGCGACTATAAGTAGCCAGAGTACTGAAATCTGAAGCGCTTGATAAGAGCTCCCAGGCATCACGAGGAGGCTTTACTGAGCACGGCCATTCCTAAGCTAGATACAACAAGCGCAAAATCCCTGTACAAGAAGAAGCATCAGCTCTTTCTGGACAACTGACACCTTCCTCCCAACAGAACGGACTTCATATATGAGTTTTATGCTTGGCATGTCCGCCGCAATGCACCCACATCAGACTACCCAACTCTTGAACACGGTTCAGGGAGCATTGGTGTAGGGGCGTAGCGGTCAGAAGATTACGGTTTTAGTAACAAGCACTTGGCAAACAGGCTTTGGCCCGGCGCGCCCGCAGCTGAGGTATACAACAGATGCCCACCCCACATGCACCGGAGCGCATGGCACGCACCGGTGTTAAGGGCAGCCGGCTCGCAAACTGACAAGGACAAATCTAAACGAGAAAGACATATATCTTTCAAGATATCCTTTCCTCAGCGTAGAGGTGGGACTCTGCACCACTCCGCCCGAAGACAATTAGACTGCCAGCCCAACACCAGACTCGTGCGCAGGACTAACAGACGGGTTTTGGTGTTTCGCGCAGGGCATGTACTCTAGGTAGGAACCCTCAGACCTTAACTCTCATCATATGATCTTGAGGGCGATGAGCAATGGCGCGGCTCAGCTGACCAACATGTTCAACCAGGCTGTCGTCCAGTCTGCGAGACATGATGTTTTCGAAAATTTACCGGTCTCATTTACACAGGCCTCCTCGCAATGGTCCTTGTAGAAGTGTTGAACAACGTAACAGTGCAGACAACAGAGTAAAGCACCCTTCATATGGGTTTGCCTTAGGAACGCTGGCGTTCCTATGTCCATTGAGGGCCATCATTCGCGGGAGCAGATAAGCTTAGCTTGAAAATGTAGACTTTGATTAGGAACAGGGAAAGGCCTGAAGAGCCTGACCCTTGAATTGGGACGACTGGGTTAGAGATCAGAGGATACAGAGTTGCAGACATCGCTCATGCATACGTGTTTTGAGACTTTTTTTTCCTTGGGGTCTGGGGCAGCAACCCGACGCCACGATCCTAACAAGAAAGCACCGATGTCAGATGTGTATATATGTACGTATGTATATACGTACAGACAGACAGAGACCGACGCACGAATGGTTCATTGATGACGCCAGGGCGGGAAAAGCCACCGAGGTCGACATCTACAAAGCCATACTGCGACATTCAATCTTCCAGTTTGTCAAATGTGAGCGCACGCTAACTGCAGCAATTGGAGAGCACCTTGCTGAAAGACGTCACTAAACTGGTGACTGTTCCAGAGCTGAAGCTAGCACGAAGGCTGAATGCCAGAAGAGCTCAGCGTCAAGCTTTCAGGATTCATTTCAAAGCAACCTTAAACTACTTAGATGCAAGGCACAACACTTCCAAACATCATTTCTGAGGTAAAGAAGGCATCAGGTCACTCCCGCTGAAGGTGAAGGTGGTGAGTCAGTCAGCTACATGAGTATCCGCAAACAGAGTGCGGTGCTAATGCAGGAAGTACAAGTTGCTTTACGTGAGAAGATCGGCAGTTTTGTTGTTGGGATATTTTTTCAGAAAACTTATGGCGAAATCTTTTGCAGCGACTCTTGCCGTAGTACGGGATGCAACCACAGCGCAAACTCGTGCGTACGTTGCGTTGTTGAGTTTCCGCGGTAAGGACACATTTTGTGGGCTGGCTGTGGCGTGTTGGCAGCCAGAAAATGCCATGGGTTCTGTTCGATTCAAGTCCTGTGCTATGATGCATGTGCAGCGTTAGGGGGGGAAGGGGGGAGGTGGTTTGATATGTGTATGTCGGTTGTCAAAGTACCATAGCTACGGCGCATGCTGCGCACCCAGAAGCTTACCTCAGCAGATCCTATCATGACGCATCACGAGGAACAACTGATTGAAAAGACGGGCCGCCGAGAGTCTTCCCCCCAAAATGCCTCTTAGCCCTTTTCTGGACTTCAGATGACCTTAGGTCCCGAAGGCCTACGCTGCCTCTACACCAAAGCTGCAAAGCCCAAAGCCTTAAACCCACAACTCGGACCAACAAGTTCCCCTTCTATTTGCAGGCCCAAGCTCCCGCCCCCGCTGCCCCTGCACCAGCCCTGACCTTCGCCCCTTGGAAAAAGAATGACATTAGGCGGGATACGGGTTTAGTTGCAGGGTTCAGAGTGTTTGGGGTGTTTGGTCATCCAGAGGAGTTTGCAGCGGCTTCAAGGGGTTCAGGGTCTAGAGTTGAGATCCAGTATGCATTCCTCTAAATATGCCACCTATATCACTATGTTCTGCCCAATTGAGGATGACAGCAAGATTTTCGTGCGAGCTCAGACTTTGGGTTGGGGCTTTGGAAAGTGATTTGGATCTTTTAGGGGAACTAGCGTGGGATCAATCTCGAGCAAGATGCAAATACTATTGGATACTAACCATCCATGGAAGAGCTAATCAATCACATTCCATGCAGTGTCAACATTGGGTCAAGCACACGGCACTTCCCGTTGACGCTATGATGGGTGTGGCGGAGTGCATCTACCTCACGAGGAACTATGTACGTAAGCGCTTCTCAGGCCAATTTGGCTTGACATGTGGAACTCCCTTTGCCGGCATATTGAAGCCGTTCCCAACCTTATCTTAGAATTGGCACCTGAAATTGTAGCCACCCATGGACCATGACTCTCGATGAGAAGCATTTATGGTTCTTGTGCCAGAAGAGTTAATGTCAGAAATCTTTGGCGGTTAACAAGCTGACAGTTAGTGAACATGAGCTCTCGAAGGTTTCGGATGTGAGTTTAGGATCCAGATGTGCCTGCTTTCAGCAAGGCTGTATTCTTGCAGATCCCCTTGCCATTCGTGTCTCGACGCGTTTGCCATTAGAAAATATCTGAAACTTTTGGATTTTTTTTGACACCTCGATCGAAGGTGACTAAACCTTTAACCACCCGCGGGTTGAAGATATTCGGGGGACCTTGAGACTTTCAGTGTTTGTGCCGCAGAACAAAACGTTAAACACTGAAAGTGAACCGTAAGGCCGGAACCGCAAACCAAGAACCCTAAAGACCCTAACCTGAAGTCGTAAGCCCCAAGCTTCAAGTACAGCCCAGGGGGCTGTGAAGATCCCTCCGCCTCCCAAGCTGCCTACGATTGTCTTGGACTAAGTGTCAAGGCTCAGGGTCCCAGTTCAACAGTTTGGGGTTGATTTTAGCACAAGACTTCATGTTACAGAATGAGTCAGAAGGGCTCAGCAGCTGGGACGTTCTACAACGTGACCGCCTCGTTAGTACAACAAAAGTCCATGGTGGCACAAGGCCGGAAAGTTCAAATTAAGATCAATGTCTTGTACAAATAAGAAGCCCTGCGCAACGAAGCACCTACTTCCAGAACCCTTCAGAACACCCTCAACCTACTAACTCCACAGTGACTCCACATGTCCTCATCAACAATCACAAGCACTAATTAGCCGAAGCTATCTCTTGGTCGGTATGCTTTCTGAAGGTTTCTGGGGTTGCAGCAGGAATCGTCGAAGCTAAGCCTTGGCTGTAACTCCATGGGTAAAGTGCTTCCAAGTGCAGCTTAGGTGAATAAACTCAAAAGAGTTAGGAATCCAACCACTGCAGGGAAGCTGATGCTAATGGAATGCTTGCTTCATTGAAGAAAGTAAGAGATTTTCTCAAATCATTTTTTGTTCTTCTGAATTTGAAGGACGTCCGTTCCGAGTAAGGACTACCTGCACACTGTTGGAAAGTTGTGTGGTCATATAGACAAGTTCTTTAAGTAAGCGGTGTTCCTGAGGTTTTAGGTGAACTGACCCCAGGCTGTGCCAAAGATCCCGGCGCCTGCGGCCGTGCCACCAGTGGCCCCTGCTGCCGTGCCACCGGTGGAGTTGAAGGTTTTAGTGTTTGAGATTGTAACCGTTTGGGCTTGAGGTAAAGGTTTCAGGGTGCAGGCTGAAAGTGGTTCAGCATGTACATCTATGATTTTTCGGTTAGAGGCAGGCCCATGAGCCGCATCAGAAGGTTTACCGAGCTGCAGCTTCAGAAGCTTCATAAAATGACGCAAAGTGTCTCAAGGTTTTGAGGACTCTGCCCTGTGCACCAGAGCCGTTCTGTCAAATTAGAGCTTTCGAGATTCCTTCCTTTTGAGATTGCATATACAGATGAGGGTGGGTGGGAAGTTCGGGCTTTGGCCTTTGAACTATCTGCAGCATTTGTTTGTAAAGAGTTGAGTTCTCACAGTTTCAAACAAACTGTTGCAGCAGCCCACCCATGCTGTGTTGGCACTAGGCACATATATTAGGTGTTGTTGTCACGTTGTCATGTGTTGTGATCATTTACCATCTACAGTCCCTGGCTTACTGCTCTGGCTTGAGGGATGGCAGTTAGCATCAGTTGGGTAGCCCTGTATGATATTTGGAGCAACGGAAACCTGCTGGATGTTACATCATATTGCATCCAATCTCACATTCCACGAAATTTTGAACCACATAGCAACTTGGAGTTCAGGATGTCTGGCATGTCGAGGTTTCGCGCAGGGTTCGGGCACAATCCTTGAACCTGAGCCCTCCACTAGTCCCGGAGCCTTGTGTTCTGGGTGTGAGGTTGCTGCTGTGGAGCCTCCAACTGCGAAGCCAACGGCACGGGTCCTGGCAGGGTGTTTTTAGCTTCGGAAGGCTGATCTTGGGAATGTCGAGAGATTAGGCAGGGCGGGTTCTGCGTGAGGATGTCGTGCTTCAGGGATTCAGTAAGGTGTTGGTGTTCAAGGAAGAAGTGTAAGCAGGTTTTACAGCTAAGGGTGCTGCTTCTGAAGGATTTTGTGGTTCATAAAAAACCACAGAGACTCCGCAGAGACAATGGCTTTTCACGGTTCCAAGGCCATGTGGGGTCTGCTTGCGGGACTTGCAGGCCAAGCCACGCTTCAGGTTGAGCATTCACCGATGCCATGACTCCAAATTGTTTTCTTTTGGAATGTCGACCGACTGCCATGTGGAGAGCCAAGTGACAATTAACAAATGCCCACGACCTTCTTATCTTGCGTCATCGAGTGGATTGCAAAGGGGCATCCTGTCCTATTCTCAGGATCTGCTGGGGGTACACAGGTATTCGGGCTGCGCGTCCCGGCCACCGGGTAGCTTGCAGATTGGTTTCCCAGGTTTTGGGGTGTACTGTTGTCTGGCTTTCAGGCATGGCCTTGCTGATTGTCAAGGATCGAATCTCAAAATTGCGAACACACATGGTTTGCCTGAGAACAGGTTCCTTTCTTCTTCACGAGCGCTATATTCGCAACACAGAACATTTGTGACGAGAATGGTTGGCGTCGGCTTCATGCAATCCGGGCCCAAAACATGTGTGCATCCGGCCCGCAATCTCACATACCCTGGACAGCTATACCCTGTCTGCTTTGGAAAGCCGGCCACTTTAGAGCCAATTCACGAGATCTAAGTCCTGAATGGTCCCACGCACTCAATTGAAATTGGAGGGCTTTACCTAAGCTTCACATCCTGCACGCAGAGGAAGAACACCGGGGAGTATGACGATGCAACGGTTGAGTATGACAGGCTGTACGCAGTAAAGATTCCGGTTTTTCGTTACCATCAGCATTGCAACCTCACCTGTTTCATGAACGGCTTACAAAGAATCCATTTTTGGCTTTTCACGCGGCTGCTTTCTGACATAAGACGCTGAAAAACTGCGATGTACCAGCAATGAACTGTCATTCAATGAACCGTCGCGAATGTCTACATGGCAAAGCCCTGAATCCAAGGGTAGCCTAACCCCCTAAGCTTTTTGATGAGGACGATCCTTCCAAGTCTGCTCTGGCTCCCCAGGCCGCCATCTGATGTTGCAAGGTTTCAGGTCCATTTATTCATTTTTAATCCGGGGTGCGTGCGCTTTCGTATGCATGCACGCTTGGGAGTCAGAGTTGGGGATATCTTAATTCATGTAGTTCTGAGACCATTTGTAGAAGTAGAACTTGTTCATGTTCAGGGCTCATGTTGGGCATCATATCTGGGGTAGGAACAGTTTGGAAATTCTAGCTTGTTGGTTTGATTCAAAGCCGGTAGAGTTTGATCAAAGCAGGGGCCCAAAAAGGCCTCTAAGAGGAACCGTATTTCTAGTGGTTGTTTGGGCATTGGTTGGGCGCGTCATCTTAGGATTCGGGGACCCCGCACTGCTACTGTGTGCATGCCCCAGGTTGTGCATTCTCCATGTGTGCAAGCATTTGTGTCGTGGGAGTGCTTGGAGAGGTTGGTCTTGGTTCAAGTTCAAGCTTTGTTCCATCCTTGCTGGAGTAGGCAAATCAGAGATTCTGTTTGTGCTGCCAGGTAGCTAGCAGCGACAAGGATCCTTGTGCGGAGCTTAGGACTTCAGGTAACCTGAAGCCTCAAGCGCTAGCCGGCTAGCCCTCAGCCTTGGGTGTAGCGTCTACGCCTGGAGTCTGACACCAGAACTCACAAACTCTGAATCAAAAGCCCAACACCAGAACCGGCAGCTCAAAACTCTGAAGGCTACAAATGAGCTCAGTGTCGGTTGGCCTTATTTCACGATTGTTGAGATTCAAGCCGCCGCTTTCATGAATTGGTACTTTCATTCTGCTGCGTATTCTTCATATGTAGCATTCCACCATTATAATTCGGCCCGCACTACTGAAATGGCTAAGAGACCCACAGATGTCTGACAAGTAATTCCAGCACAAGTGCTCAATTGCGGCTGAGGCAGCTCCGATCAGGACCGTGTGGTCTTGGTGGTGTCATAGTCTTAGCTGGTGAATAGGAGTTCAGATTGAACGTACTCGTAATCCGTACTTGAAGGACATGTCTGATTTGAACTGTAGCTTTCAGGTAGTAGTTGCCAGCCAAGCGGTTTGAGGTTGGGCTTGGGTATTAGGTTATACCGGGAGCTCTTTTGTGACCTCATAATCTTCAATTTCAAACTTCCATGCCCCAAACCCTCGCCTGAAACCCTTCCAGTGGAATCCCCGAAGCACCAGACGGTCAAACCAGGAGCTTTCGGGTGGCTTGTGCTATGCCAAGTGCTCTACGCTGACTCAAGGCGACTAAGGTTTAGGATAGGATGTAGTAAGGGGATTCGGGAGTGGGCCAAGGTTTTGGATTGGGCTTTTAAAGGAGAGCTTACAGACAGGGCAATGTAGCTTTACAACGGCTCGGGGCGGCAGACTGCCTTTCGCCAGAAATTTCGAAACCTGTAGACCCTACCCATAGACGAAAGAATTTCAGTACAAGTCCAGGCTATACAATTCAACAACAAGCATTTGGTTTCGATGCTTGGAGCGTGAATTTCTGCAGTTCAGCTTACCGTGCGGTTAGAAAGCTTTAGATGACGGAGGGTGTGAGGTTTGGAGAACTTGCTTGCAGAATTGTAGTAGAGTTCGCTTGAACCTGACCTTGAAGCCCCAGAGAGGACAGCCTGGGATCTTCACCAGTGATGTTCTGTTTCGGTCATCACTTTCACTACCATAGTCATAATGATGCCTGTTGTCCTAAGATTTTACTCCAGCGAGTGTTGTTCTAACTAAATCGGGGCCTGGATGGGTTCCAAGAACATCAGCACAGTGAAAGAGAAGTCTTCTGTAGTCTTCTGATCCAGCAGTGTTCCTGCTCATCCCACAGCAGGGTGCGATTGCAGTGATGTGCATGTAGCTTAAGCCTTAACCCAAGCCCCAAGACTTAAACCTTTTTTTGTGTTGAGAAGCCTCCAGCTCGACGATGGTCATCGAACAAGGCAAAATCCTCAACTCAAATCCCTCGAACCTTCACACTCAGCCTTAGATTGGGGATGCCAAAGGCTCTCACCCGTGCCGGAGTTCTGCATGGTCATGTTGCGCCACGTGGTGAAAAGTTCATTCATTAGGTTCAGGTTTCTCATTCTGAGGTCGAGGATGGAAGGCTGCACGTTAATCATTTTACGGAAGTGCTCAGGGCGTAGGGCTCGGACAGGGCTTTCAGGTTCAGAAATTATGATCCAAGGGGTCAGTATCCAGGCTTTGCATGTAGGCTCTAAAGTTCGAGAGCGCTGTTTTTGAATTTTGGGTTTGAAGTTTGGGGTTCAGGATTGATATTACTTTCAGTCTCAAGATTCAAGATCGATTGAGCGGTTGAAGAGTCCTGCAAAGCTGTCTCTGCAGAGTTGCATTGTGGGTAGGACTGAAGATTTGCTGCCATCCACCTGCTTCTCCAGCAAAGCCTTGGGGGGCTGATGAATCTCTGCGTTTGATTTGTTGGTTTGCTATTTCGCCTTCTATCTGGAGATGCGCTGGAGCTACTTGATGGTTTGGGCCCTTGGAGTTATCTGTTGGGTTTACAAGCTTGGGTTTGGGATAAAGTGAGCAATCCGGAACCTGCACGGAGCATTGCTTTACAACGCTGCTTGGGGTCGCTCTTAAGTGGAATTGTGCCTGTTCAGCGTTGGAAGTCGCCATTCTCACAGTTTGTAGCGGATCTGGCGATTCTAGTCAATGAGCCACAATCATGTGCATCAAATTGTTTCACACCAGGGATTCAGAATAGGTTGACTGTATTGTTTGCGCCAAGGACTTCTGGCAGATTAGACCCCGCGTCTCTCCCTCTACCATGCTGCTGTGGCCCTGTCCAGCTTCAGAGCTGAACCCTCCATATGCATAACGAGGCCACTGCCGATGGTCCCAACTGTGCAGAGAAGGCTGCAGATGTGCCTTACAGTTCAGGGTTTGGGGTTCAGCGGTTGGGTGTTGGGTTTCAGGGCCTCTCATCAACTGCCGAAGGTCGGGTGTGTATTGGGGTATATCTTTGGGGCCTCACAAGTTTTGCGATCATAATTTCAGTTGCAGGACTGGGCCTCAGATCATGTAACACATCTGGTCCCTGCCTGTACGCAATCATGATGTGATATGCGCAAGGCAAGAGAATCCAAGCGATAAGGGAAGAAGGTCAACCCGTGGGCAGTGCTGTCCTGTCGTGTGCAAAGAGAATGCAGCAAAAGGAGCTATATCAATGAAAGCGTTCATGCAGGAAGTTTCAGGTTGCAGCGGCTACACGATCAGTTCTTACAGCCGTGCAGCGTGAGGCTAGTAGATGCGTTTCTGTCCTCCGTATTATCCCAACTTGCGTGCTGGCACATTCAATGCTGGCAACACTGCACGTCATACATTTTCCCGCCGGTCGAACCGAAGCGTGATTGGGTAAGTAGACTTGCAGCTCTAAGCGTGTTGCCAGTGGATATCGGAAGAGTTGTTGCGGCTTGACCAGGCCCTCCATTGCCCTCCACAACCTTGCACGCTTCACCCGTCGTCGGCAGCCCCCCCAAACCCCACAAGTCCAAACTCTACACCATACACCCTGCAGCCTCAAACCTACAAGCTGAAAGGCGTCCATGGAGAGCTGCTGGGTTCACCCTGGCTCCTCTGCAGTATGGCATCCGAAAGGTTCATTTCTGCCGCCCTCAAACTGTTTAAGTCCTAAGCAGCCCTAGGATTCCTAATTTGATCATTTGGCCTTGTCTGGAGGTGGGTGGGCTCTTTAGGTAGGGTCCTTTGTCATGTAGGGATAGAGAGCTGTTGTATCTGTCAAGATATCAGTGCTGTAGAGGTATTGCAATGACAGGGGCTAGGCTCTAAGGCTCTATGAGTGGGATTCGCAGTTCAAGGTTGTAGCCCGGGCTCAGGGCATGTTTTCTTTGACCTTTTGTCCCACCTTGGCGTGAAATTCCCACAAGATCCCAAAACCAAGGCAAGTAGAAAGCCACCCTTGCTCCAGAGCGCAGCGGTTGAGGCTTTGGCCACTTGCAACTCCTACCTCCCAGACCGACTTCGCGGTGAGTCTTGCGCAGTGCTCGTAATCCCGGTAATGATTCCCTGGTCAATACTTTTGTGTGGGCAGGAGACCTGTCCCTTGAATATTTTCCAAGTGAATCCTTTAGCTTACATGATCTTACATGCGTATTTCCTTGCCACCTGGACTTGGTCTCCAAGCTCAAGCCCTACCCTCCAAATACCACACCTTGCAACCCTTTCTGTCCTGCCTTCCCTCTGCATCCCTTTGCTACTCCGCGAATTGACCGCCACAGCCACCAAGGTTTTTGCTTCGGCTATGCTGTGGGTGGTACCGAAGAGGTCGCACCAACAGTGCTGCGATTGTAAACATGGTGTTGTCATCAGCAGTGGTGCTCAGCGTCCTAGCATGGGTATTTGAACATGGAGTTGGCCCATTCACACACTTTCACTGCACCACCCTGATTGACTACCCGAAAGAGACCTCAAGGGCTTAAGTCAGGCCCGGACAATCCTGGATTGAATCTTCTTTGGACCTTGTTTGGCAGCTCGAAAATTTCAAAGGCACGGAGGAAGGTTGCGAATGACTGTTGTCACGCTTCCTGTGATAAGGGCCCGCACAAGCGATTGACAGAATATCTTGAGAGTCAATGCTCAATCAGATGACCAAGAATGCGTGCCCCTGACTGGTTCTCCCATGCCATGGAATATAAAGTTTTCATGTCGTCCAAGCTGAATATTTAGGATCCCAGGGAGGGCTTAGGGTCAGTATCCTTGCAGGCACACCAGCAAGGCTCCAACTGCCCAACGAATCTTGGGGGCTGCCTGGTGAACGAGGTGGGATCAAGGGGGTGGGCTAGTTTCCTGGGCTACTGCTGAATTCATATTCAATCCAAGCTATGTTGGAGAGCTATGAATATCATCGGTTCTGTTCGGTTTTGTTGTTGTTGTTGTGGTTGTTGTTGGGGTCTTCAGAGTCCCGACAGACTGCAAACCCTGAATCCAAAGACCTGCTCAGGTTAACTCGCAAGCGTTAACGCTTCGATTTTTTCGTTTGTCGTAATCGTCTTCAGGAGCAAAGGGTTTTCCCCTTTCCACTTCTTGGTAACCCAAAGAATAATGTAGTTCTGGCTGTATTGACCCTTCGTTTCTCAGAAAACCACACACGCATGATGACATGAATGTCCAAGATGATATGATAAGGGCAGGCAGCTGCTGCATCGCCCTTTGCCGACAGCACTTACCTCTCAGCCCTGGAAGTCCAAGCATAGGCACCACCTGAAGGGTGAGACTGGTTGAATCAACATTTCGTGTTCTCAAGTATATCTGCGTGCCTGTAGTTGGCTGTTAAATGCGAGCAGTTGGAGCTTGTAACAAGGCTCTCCTTTCCAACAACCAATCCTTGAGGGAGAGCCCCTTTTGGTTCCTCAGCAACGCAAGCTCGAAATGATTCGTTGCTAAGATGAAGCTGCCTCTTCGTGCAAGGCATCCTAGGCCCTCAGGGGTACTAAGGGGATATCCCTGAAAGTCTCTGTGCTTCCCTGCTTGCTGAGTTCAGATTTCAAGTTCTGCTCATGTAAGCGCTTAAGCGTGCACAGTCTGACACTGCCCAGCCCTACTCCCCACAGAATTCAAGAAAATTACTTAGACTCAAACATAAGCTGAGCCCCCCACTGTTGCCAACCTTCCAACCTTATCCAGCCTCAAAAACCAGACGCTTTGCAAAGGCCCAAGCCTCCCAGCCTTTTTTGCAGGAGATGTTTATGTCAGCATGCTACAAGAAGTGCAGAGATCTCACTGGCGGCACTCACAGCAAGCGCGCGGGGGCCACAGCTGCCTTCAGCTCGGCACTCGTCCCCCTGACTGTAGTGTCCTGCGTGCCCATTGGTAAGGGCTACGAGTAAATGATGGTCGTAGTGGCATTGCAGGTCCCTGTAAGGGATTTTGCACGGCAGTTTAGTCAGAAACTGCCATGTGGGTTGTGAAGATTGCAGGCCTGTTTTAGTTAGGGTTCAATGACAAGGGCGGCAGTGTGGAACGAAAAGCATCTTGTACAGGTTTAAGGCAGAAGATGTAGACTCAGGGAAGGATCCTTGTGTTAGTTATCTTCCCTCAAAACAAGAACCCTGAAGCATGTATACCGAAGATAGCGATAGGAACAAACTTGAAGCTGTAGACTATTGTAGATTCCTCCATTATGCGCAGAGCTATCCCAAAACAGGTATTGGTCTGCACCTTGCCCCTCAAGCCAAAAAATGTGCAGAATTCCCTTGCTCAAGTGTGAAGTGTCTGCATGGCATGTATGACTACGTCATTCCCCAACCTCAGCGGCTATGGAAAGAAACAAGCACCAGCAGTTAAATCTGACCTTGGGGCTTCTTGAACGTAGAAGCGCATCATTGAGTGGCTGGCTCGGCTCCACATCTGCGGCAAAATTGCAGCTCCATTTCCTTCAAAGGTGAGATGACCACACAACGCTTTGATCAGCAGCTTCTGCATTTAGAGATGACATGCACAAGTCGAGCAATGCAGTAAGGATTTGCGTGGTCTTGCATCTTGAACATGGAAACTTGGGTCCCTGAATTCCGAGACATCCTAACTGAAGACGCCATGAAAACGGTTTGAATGGCAGGTTGGTGCCGTGACTTGCTGCAACAAGGACAGCGACTTCGAATGTCACTTGATTGCGGTTGCGCCTCTTCAGGGCTCAGTTGAGGGGATCCTGATCATGCAAAGCCATGCAAAGGCTCACCGCACTGCTGCTGACTCTGCCAACCTTTCTGCTCACGGAGTGTTCAGGGTTTGGAAGATCGCCAAGCCTGAGCCCTGAACGGAAACCTTTGACCCAAATCCAGAATCTGCATCAAGAGGCTTGTGGCCGGGCAACCTCAAGAGCGACCCGACCTACAACGTCGGTGGCGGCTCGGGCGACCACAACTCAGGCCGCTTAGCTGCGATGTGGTGGTGAAACGGTTTCTCAAAGTGCTTTGCCAGTTGGGCCTTCAGCATTTTGAAATGTTTGTTCAAAGGTTAAACGAATGGTAATCTTTGGTTCCCGCCCAAGTCTGCGATTTGCTTCAGTGTCCACGAGGGTAGCCGCGTAAAGTCTGTAGCTGTTGGGTTTGGGTACAGGGAAGGCAAGAAGTGTGGGACCCTAGTCACACGTGCTTCCACGTGCTGCCTTATTCACATGGTAGTTGGCAGAAGCTTGGCTTTGAAGATTTGGATCTTACCTTTTTTGATGGCGTGACTGTCCCTTTTGCCCTTTACAAGGTCTAAATGTTGGCTAAACAAGGCATAGACAGCCTAAGCCAGGGCTACGGCTCTTGAAGCTTCAGCGGCCCTCAAGCTGAGAAATTTGCAGCTCAAGATGTTCTTCTGCGCCTTTAGCTCCGAGCCTTAAACCGTACTTCATTTTCGTGATTGCCTTCATCGTGACCCGCATAGTGCAAGTTTCATGCCTTTGAGAAAAGCTTTAAGCGGCAAACAGCTTCTGGGAGAACCTGGACGCTGTTGACCCCTCAATTCATAACCTTCGACCCTCAGCCCCAAGAGCAGAACACTTTACCGCATCTTGCCTTTCCGCAGGCACGCCTGGGCAGTCGCATCTGCCCATGAAGTCTCTTGCAGAGAGTGGTTAGAGGACATCGCAACCCGACTCAATATCAAATTGCAGCTCCAGCATTCAGGGACTTGTGACATCAGGGACTAGAGTTTGTTTCTGGCGCATCCTGTATCCTAAACATGTGGAGAGATCCAGGACCGTGCGTGTTATGTTGAGCTGGGGAAGAAATTCAATATAGCCTCAGAAGGGTTTGCATCTCAAGGAAGGTTGAGCTTCTTCCTAGCAGTTGCAGTGCAGGTTGAGGACATTGTATGTACTGGTATGCAGGACTAAGTCGAGCAGCTTGCCAATTCTCAATGTGCAAGGTTTTGTCTCAGTATCATATTCATTAGGTGTGCAATCCTTTTCATATTTCTTTTGCCAACACTGACGGGTTTTTGCATTCCACTTTGGAATGCTGCGCCCTAGCTCGTGTGATGTAATTCGTCAACCTTGTTGATTTTCGGGTTTACAGGCCTTCCGTCCTGAACCCGAAGCATCCAACTCACTAATTCTGAGTTTGCGTCGTCTTAACAGACTGCTCTGTAGTCGTTGTCCTAGTTGCAGGTATTGGCGCGGTCATTGTCTAAGTTTGTTTTTGCATCGGAGAGTCGTTCCACGTGACGCCAGTCCACGGACGTCCGTACAAAGGAATACCTATCCAACAGGGTGCATATGTAGAAGGACCTGTACTGGCGGTGGCAGATGTGCATTTGCCGCAGAATGCATTTCATGTAATCATCCATCTCCGGATGTGCGGGCATGCGGTCTTCAAGAATTTCTACGTGACTCCACATGGTTTTGCGCTTTCCTTGCCGAACTTGCAAGCTTTGATGGACATGCTGGGTTTTCATTCCCCGCGGACACGGGTTGTGCTGTTGATTTCTTTCCTGTACGCGAAGTTTGCTTGTTCTTGGGTAGCATACATTTCCTGGCACAGTGCTGCGCCTTGACTTGTTAGGTACTCGATAGCTACCAAGCCTTACTAGGACCCTCATGTAAAACATTGTGTGTTGAACTGGTATGTTTCTGATGCGATAAGCTGGCAGACAGGTTGCCATCTTTCCTAGCGAGGAATCTTGTGCAAACCTTATCGAGGGATGTTTGTTGGAAAGAAACCTGTCCTAGGTAGAAGACACACATTTTGCCTGCAAGAGAAGAATCTAGTAGAGGTAGGTAAACGGCAAGTGCAAGAATGCGCAAGAGCTGAAATTAGCGGCGCGTTTTACAGATCTACATTTTCATTCCAGGAATGTAATCTTCAAGTGTATGTCAGACGTGGTTATGCCAAGAAGCCAGGATTCCAATCAATTATGCTAAGGGATCACTTCAAGGCCCTTTGGGTTCTAGACGTGACAGTCACTCATGTGTACGTATCTAAGGACCTTTCAGACGTCCTGTAACTTTGTGAGCCGCTCTGAATCTCTTGTTTTGCAGACGCCTCTTGTCCTAAAGGAATGTAGGTGGTGGATTCTGTGGGTCGGGTTTCGCTGTTTATGCTTGAGCACCCGAAGTTATTGGGGAGACCGCCCTTCTAAAGCTACCCTTCCTCAAGGCATCATGCCTCTGGCGTGCTGGCCACGATTTCTTGGGAGTAGGTAGGTTCCCTCGATGCAACTCAATCTTGAACTCCTTATTTGCAAGGCCCTCAACTACCAAACCCATCATTTGGAGCAATCCTCATCTCCCCATGATTGATGATTTTAGCACTGTTGGCGAGAATGCAGCGATACTTCGGTTAGATCGGGACGTATGACAAGAAAGTGCCCACATTGGATTGATTGCCCAGAAGCCATTCAAGCCTTAAAAATCTCCCTGACAGCCCCAGCCTCGTGAAATGTTGAGCCCTGAAACCCAAATTCTCTGCCTGAAACACACCCAGCTTGCATATCTAGTACCTTGGACCTGAAAGTAGCATGTAGCTGTCAGGCAGACCTGAAGGAGTGCGGCTGAGTAGCGTTTCACCCGCCTACGCCGATGCATTGAGTATAGGGGATACTGAAAGGGTTCACTCGGGATCCTGGTAAAAGAAGCTACCGGGACGATGTGGGGAGTTTCATGGTGATGGCACGGAAGCCTTACTCGCGACGGTAAGGTTTAGGAGCCTAAGCTGAGTCAAGAGACCGCTAGCTGAGGCACCGACCTGTGAAAGTCCAGTTCATTGAAAGGAGAACTGCCTTGTGCAAATCTGATTTTGTTCTTGTGTGCACGAGCGTGCAAAAGCCATGATATCACAACAGCAGGAGAGTCACCGTGAATGGAACACCCCATGTTTGAACTCCAGTCCTGCATGCATGTATTCCGGCACGGACACGCTTGCTGCAGGGATTTCCAACGCATTAACTTTGGTGTGGTGGCTGATAGAAAGTTGAGAGGCGACTTTCCGAAACCAGGGCATCTCCACAGAAACTATCCGCATTGTTTTGGCGTGTTCTTTGGACTGATGAACCTCGTTGGATGAGCTGTGCTTATGAGAAAACTACCCAGGAAGCCGCAACTAGGCAAAGCCCTGGCCAAATCCGCATAAAGGGATGTCGGCGCACGTCAAGGATGTAGATTCCCTGGGCAAGGTCCTGGGGAGCTGCGGCCCTGGACGTCTCCAGCTAAATGGGCCTACACATTCGTTTGCAGGTGCCATGCACTACCTACGTTTTAACAGGTCTGTTTGATCAGGGACCCCAACTCAGAAACCATGCTCTCAAACAATGCAATTCTGCATCCAATTGAAGATGTGTTCTTTCATGCACCTTTGAAAGCAAGGCAGTGTTTTGCATAGGGGTGCTAGGATGATCAACGCCCAGGTACGGCAATGACGTTCTCATTTCCGAACATGGACATGTTTGCTCCCTGAGCACTTCTCTCCCATTCTCGAGCCCTAAACCCCCCAAAAAGTCCTGACCCTAAATCTACACTTCAAAGCCCCAACAGTCTCTTCATTGTAAATCTTATAGGTCAGTGTTGCCCCGGAATCGGAAGCCACGCCCCTCCAAGGCTGAGCCAGAGGAATTCTTTTTGCAGAATCTAAGGGTTCTTCGGACCTTCTACCGATGGGTATTCAACCTTATACACGAAACTATGAGGTTTGAGGCGAATTCATCCAGAACTCTGCTTCTGTTGTTAGGTCCAGGTTCCTCTTCAGAAGTTGTCCAGCACCAAGTCTTTCCGAGGAAGCCCAAACCCTGAGCAACAACTTTAGCTCGTAAGCCTTGGCCCACGCGACTTGCTTGGAATTTGCCATTCCGGACAATGATACGGACACATGGCAGACTTAGCACACAGACGGCCGGCGCGAAGCTTCCGGAAGCCCTTTCAGCAGAACCTCCTGAAATTGCCACACAGCAGAATTTGTCCAGATGATCCTGACCTTTGAATTTCATGACCCCGCATTCTTGAACCGTAGAAGGTTGTCTGCCTGGTTGCTACCACGTTGACTCATTTGCTTCTTGTGTCTTGTTCCAAGAAGTCATCACACGGCTCCATATTGCGTCCTAAGCGCAATGACGAGTCAAAAAACATGGAACTTTACTTGCAGGCTTATCACGATGCTTGGCTACTGCACTTTCCATACTCAAGGGGACGATTCAGAGCATATGTTAGCATAATTTCTATAGTCTAGCAGAAAATTCTTGGTGAAGTGCAGTCGTGATGTGGGTATGGTGGCTGTTAAATCGATCGATCAGGAAAGCAGTAAACATGTCGATGAAAACACAGAAGCTATGCTGCAGTTTGAACCCTAGCAGGCCGTTGAATTCATATCCGAAATTAGGGTGCTGCCCAAACTCTCAATGTGACTTTTTACGACAGTGAGCCCCTGAATTGCTTTCGCTGCTTCACTTAAGCCACTTCTGCATGAGAAGTCTTTTTGGAATCTGAAGATATGGACCTCTGAAAAAAGATGCTAGGTTGCTTCTTGTTAGCACAGATCCCTTACCATAAAGTCATCGTGTATGGCTGGGGTCTCCTCGCAGCCTACCCTGAGACTACCTAGTTCTTCTGCTCTTGAGCGAAAGCGGGCATGATTGGAGGGCAATCGACGGCTTGTCTTCTTCAGTGGAGCGGGTAAGCAGCTCTTTTTGCTTGAGACTGGCGGTCACGACTCACAATTAGAACATGTTGAGAAATGGGGTTTATTTGTTTTCGGAAAGGCGCGCAGCGGTGACCGCCCTTTTCGTGCGAGCTGTGTGAAGGCCCACTTCGGAGCCCCGGAGATTCCGGCAGGTAGCACCACCTGAGGGGATGCTTGTCTTACCTACATTCATTGGCAGCACCGCTTCTTGCTTCAGAGGTCCGGGACCCAACATGCAGAAGCTAACATTTTCAAGTTTGCATTGAATTGCAGTCTGAATCTAAATCTAAAAGCAACGAGGCTCCAACCAGACGCGTAAGGCCTGAGCCCTCAATGGTCACGCTGCGCTAAATTGCAGTATCCGCATTGCAAGATTTTTGTCGTCTAGCGCATGAGATGGAATGATGACCCGATTAGCTTTTTGTAGCACTGAAGTCGTAACCACCCAATATGCCAAAGCATTACCCTAAAATTATTTTGGTTGATGTACTGCTGTTTTGCAGGCTGCCCTACTCATGATCTATCTGCAGTAGCTCGTTGCTAGGTCTCTCGGCCCTCTAACCCCAACGAATCTTGACACAGCTTTGAGTAGTCCGTTTGCTCTAGTAAGAAGCCGCTTCTGTTTGGAGTGCGGAGAAGGCTGGGGCTCTTTATGGTGCGTTTCAAGATTGGGTGCAGGGGTTTGCTGAATTTCTCCGAGCCTTCAAAACTTCTTTTGTCAAATGTCAGGCCCTGAAGTCATACCCATCTTCCTATTTTGCTTGCCCACGCTTGGGAAATAGAAGACACGAAGTCGTAACGATCTGCGTTCTTCCTGGGGTTTGCAGGTTCGTTATTGTCTTCCATTACACGGTTACACTTGCTCATATCAGATTCTCACAGCCTTTTCTTAGCTCCTCCTCTTCCTCCTCCAGTGCTTCAGAAGTTCCAAGCGCGAATGAAAGAGAAGGGGGATGGTCTTCATGTTAGGATTTCGGGGTATCGTCAGGGGTATCGTTCAGGTATCCTTCGGGGTATGCAGTAGTAGGAGGAGTAGTAGTAGCAGGAGGAATACAAATATCATCCCTACAGCAAAGTAGCTTTTCCCCGAGTCATCTCTATGGAAAAGTAGCGTGTCCCCGAGTCATCCCTACGGACTATGACGTGTGGTATTCAGTCGTCACCTGCGAATTGCCCATGGACCCACAGCTTCCAAACGTCCGTAGTCAAGACCTAAGTTGGCAAAATAATCTTCATCAACCTACCGTAACGCAAACGTTTCACTGGGGAAGAAGGCAGTTGTGATGATTTCTGGTTGCTGCACCTCAAGGCAAACAGGACTTGTCGTATCGTTGTTCTACCTGCCTGAATTTACGCGTTTCCCGCGGAAACAACAACAAATTATGACTTCCCCGGAATGAGTTGTAACGCGCGTTTACTTGGGGAAGACGCTCCCGAGCTGCAATTGCTATGACGTCAGGATCGGACTGTAGCAGGTAGATCAGCGCCACGCATTCCATACGTTCCAAACCCTCTGGACCGCTGGTGAGAAGCCCTGAACAAAGGAACCGGGTGGCCGTTGGGGGTACTTCAAGAGCTTCCCTTTGCCGAGGTTACATGCGGTAGCTGGCCCTGAATCCGAAACACCCGAAACAAAATTTTACGAAAACAGACTAGAAGCTTGCAAGCAGGTATTCCTGTGCATGTGTTGTACAAGAGCTGCTGGTGCTATTTGCGAGTCCGGGTCTCTTGTAGTTCTTGTCACGCTTTGAGTCAGGGTCCGAAAAGCATACAGGCGCAGTCTCGTGCAGCAAAGGCTCCCAACGTTGGCATTCTATCACTTATCTCCTGATCAGAGCGAAGTATGCGCTTTGATGGTATCAATGAAGTTTCTCAAAGGCACGTCCTGTCTTCAGAAGCTTGAGGAGCCCCGAATTGGGGCAAAGATCGGAGCCTCAAGGTTGATCAATATGACCGGATGGAGCATCGCAGAAGTGATGTCATGCACTTGCGGCCTCTTGCCTCATTTGAGCAGCACATGTTTTCTATACATGCTGTAAACTTCATATCGGTGTAGAACTAAGATGCTGTAGGGAACGCAGAGAAAAGCCGGGCGCATTTCGAGGTTGATGCTTGTATGCTTTTCTGCCTCCCTCTTCAGCAGCCTTGGCCAACGCAAAGCCGTACACTTTCCGCATGTGGAAAAGTTCCGAAGTTGACGAGTTGCAAATGTTTCAACGGTCACTAGCTAGGATAAATGTGTGGAGGGTTTTGCCGAAACGTGTGGTTCATTCACGGACCAGGCGCCCAATCTCTCCCTCACCCTGAGCATAGTGTTTTGGAGGCCGAAGCAGGAAGTAAAATCGACAGCCCGCACAGAATGCATAGTGTGCGGTGTCCGCAACATGTCAGAGACAGCCCAGACGAACCATAATAACTGAGTTTCATTGGGCTCGTAGTAGCAGGCAGGATTTCGATCTCGAGGTGTAGGATCAGGAGAATGCCTTCCAGCACATTGCTTACTTGGATGTGTACTTTGGAACTAGAATTCTTGTCGTGTTTGTTTAGCGGTATCCCGAGATGGAGATCCGTTCTATTGCAAGAGGCGACGCACTCTGCACGGCTTTTCCCAAGCAAAGCCTTATCACAACAAGATGGCTGCAGTTCCTAAACCCTCAACTTGAACCGTATCAGACTGAAGACGCACATGTGGTGGTCTATCCCGAAGTTGTATGTCCGATCTCCATGAGCTACGCATCCGGAGAGCTTGAGGTTTACAATTTCCCCACAGCAAGGGTCTTGTCTGGCAATAGGGATTGCATTTTCTAGGCTTACACTGGCAGACCGTACTGTTGAAGTACTATTCAGTTGCCATTCAAGAAGTCTGCAAGCTCCCCCAACACAATCGGTGTTTACATCGGTCGGTTTTTTGGGTTGTTTTCTGAGCTACTGTGTCACTGGTGCGGCAAGCACTAAGCACCTTTAGGGTTTCTAGTGTCATAGTATGCATGGTGAAGCCACGAAATTTCGGCTACCAAGCTGCGGAAACCTGGATTACATGAGCAATGATCCTGTTGTATTGAAACTCTGACAGCAGGTCTGGTCCTGCAGCGGAGGATGCACAACTTCTTGAGGATCCAGCAACTTCAAGCATAGAAGATAAACTTCACTCTTCATTTTTTGCAGCTGTTACGGGTGGAAAAGGGAAACGCTACGGCGATCTGCCATTCGACATGCACGAATCCGCTGTGTGCTGGTCAGCATTTGTTTGTTATAGTTAGGTCGCTTAAAACGATAGGTAAGTCCATATGGTGCCTGGCTGTTGATGGGCGAAGTCTAGCAGTCTACAACGATGCTGGGAACTGGGCCGGGAGCTCGACCGCCTTTGAATGTGCTTACTTCGTGCTTAAGCTTTCAGAATCAACTTGATCTTTTTCTGGACCTCTTTGAGCTCTGGTGCGGGGAACGTCATAAAGAGAAACCTATCCAAAGAAATGGAGTAGTTAGTAGCTTGGATTTCTTATTCAGGTGCACCGGTGTATCCATTCTACTACTCTACTCTGATGCTGCTGGCTGCTGGCTGCTGGTGCTGGTGCTGGTGCTGGTGCTGGTGCTGCTGGTGCTGGTGCTGCTGCTGCTGCTGCTGCTGCTGGTGCTGCTGCTGCTTCGTCTGCTGCTGCCACCGCGGAGTACCCAGCAAGAAGCTTAGGGCTTTCTCCCATAAGCGTCTGCCATGGCTTCTGTTAGGGATGGACGCTTCAGCTGGGATGAAGGTTTTAGTAGGAGCAAGCATGCATTTTCCTGCAAATCAGGAATGTCTGAAGGTATAGCTTTAGTCTCTTTCAGTGCGCGGGAGTAGGATTTGACGAAGAAGGTCATTTATCTTGTGTATATGGGTGGGATGTAAAAGTACGGCTCCTGTTCTGAACTGTTGTTATGGGCAATGCTAATGGGGAATGCTTAAGGGTATCAAGATGGGGGGGACACGTTTTTTTAGTGAACTTGTTTACAGAAAAGTTGGCAGTTTGCAGCATAAACATCTGCAGCTTTGCTGTGTTGGATGTGCTCTTCTGTTGTGCCCCTCATTTCGGTCTTTCGTGTTGGAAGACGACGCCCTGGATTTGAACCGCTGCCAACTTTGGGCCCCGCACTCCAACACGTCACCCAAGACTGAAGCTGCAATACCCTATTAAGTCGGCCTGAACTGCAAAGCCAAGCCTCCAACAACTCAACCTTACGCCTTTAGAGTGAGTCGTGGTGGATGTACTCAAGTGTCATAAACCTCCGAGTACCATGACGTTGCTCGAGATCCGCTCCACACAGCTGCTTGAGGCCATATCCGCTGGTAGGCCCCCGGTTGGAGGTCAGCCCTGCCATTGTCTCAAAAGTATTCCCTGGGTGATAGTTGCAGTTTATCAACATCTTGAACTCATGGTGAAATTCTGCAGTCGGGATTTCAACCTTCAGAGGGGCTCGAACTTCAGCTTCGACTCTCTGGCTCTGGGTGTAAGCTTGGAAGCCACAATGCCCTCTACGTGTTTTCCAACTTGCCCTCCACGTTTAAGGCAATGGGCTATTTGGGGACAGTTGCACCTCAAGGCTCTTCTTATGCCCTCCATACTTCTTTCTCTGCTGCATGTAGTCTTCCCATCCGTGCTGCGCTTGCTCCCAGGGCCTCAGCGGGTTGTCTTTCTGTTCTCCAGACAGATTTCTGAATGCTGCAAGATGTAGAGTTGAGAGTTGGGCCAGTACCAGGAACGACCTCCCAATCCCTGGGCCTAGAAGATTTCCAGGCAGCCACTAGCTGAAGGTCGACGACCATGCCCAGGGGCGACAAGGTCTTGTTACATGCGAGCCTGTCAGAAGCCTTTCCCATCTCTTTGCTAAGTATGGGTGAGGTCAGTGCCTCGAAAAAAATCCAGTTTCCCACATGAAGCGTACCTGAGGCCTGAGCACTACCGGCTACGCTGTCTTTTGCTCAAGATGCTTGACCAAACCCTCAACGCATTCGAAGTATGTAGCCCCCAAGAGTGTACTGTAATAGACCCTCAAACCCAAACCCTAAACAGCCCTGAAGCCATACAGCCCTTGGTCCATGACGCTCCCTCGCAATGTGTGCTGGGAAGTGCCACTTCTCTGCTGCTGAGCCTCAGCAACTTGGCCGGGTGATTGTATTTGAAAAGGTTGAGGGTTTAGGGGTTGTTTAGGCTTTTGAGGTGTGAGGGAGTTTCCGCAAACTTAGCAGAAATTGCAGGCTATTCAGCGCTTTATACGATCAAAAAGCTCTTCGAACCTTGCAGGCTAGTTCATGTTTTGGAGGTCAAACAGACACGTACTTTGTCGGGGATAGAGTTCCTTCTGCATTGATCCCTTCTGAGATTCCCAGGCAGGCAGAGACTCCACTTCGCCAGAATGCTCAGATTGCTGTATCCCCACCAAAGCACCGAAGCCTACACGGCTCAATGCCCCAACCCAAGACCCTATATCCTAACTGCTTAGGTGCCATGCTGGCAGAACGTAGCCGCAGCTTGGTTTGCAATCCAAGTTTGAGGCTTGAAAGTTGTTTGAGTGCCCAACACTTTTCTGTGAGACAGCTAGGCTGAATTGGGGGGCTTGTAGCAATGCAGATTTGTCTTCCAAAGCAGTGATCAAACAACCTAAGTGTGCATTTTATTGAGTGGGCGTTGGGTCTCAAGAGTGCTGGGAGTGATTCAAGCATAGGCTAGTCATCTGAGCAGTGTCAAGGGGATAATGGTATTCCTGGTAGGAGCCATCACATGATGGGAACAAGAACAGCAGCCAGAATCAGCCATTCAATGACTGGTAAAGTGATCTCCGACCCGGCCTTGGAGCATTCTTGTCCTTTAGCATTGGTGAAAGCTTGTACCTTGGTACCAAATCCACTTCCACAAGTTCACAAGTTCATCCGAATGCATGCACTAAGGCCAGAAGCTCTGTATCAGCATCTTGCGCAAGGATGGGATTTTGGGAGTTCAAAGGCAATAGCTTGGCTCGTGCTCAAAGAAATGACAGCAGCCAGCTTTACCACATGTTGTTACCTAGGGACAGCGTATCAAATAAGAATCATTGCTCAAAAGCCACGGGGTGACTGGCACGACCACGGGCGGACCGTCTGCATTTGCGAGTATTTTTTTTGATGCATACACGGGAGCTTGGACACGGCAGGGCCCAGAGTTTGGCACATTAGCCTCCACCCCGGGCCCCTACAAAGATCCAAGCCGTAAACATGGACCCATGCGGATTGCTTGACATCATTTACCTTATCCCGAAGCTCCAGGTTTTTGGGCCATCTGAAGGCCGAAGTGTTCGGACAGTCACGTCAAGGACTTGGAGAACCTGAAGGGGGCAGGGCGGAACGAAAGTGTGAAGCCGCAAATCCTAAACTTGAATCCCGCACCATAAGGTTTTGACAAAGAAGCATGAGCACAGTGCCAACAATCCTTGTGAAGGTAGCTGGTGTATTAATGACAGGTCCGCAAGCAATTGTAGTGGCATTTGCAGGACGATTAATACTCACCATACAGGCCATACCTGTGAGAATGCCACAGGAACATCTGATGGTGACACAACTTTCCCATTAGCTGTACCAGGAAGAAGTAGGTAGAAGCAGTCGCCATGCCTATGCAATAGAAATCCAGCGTGATCCCAAGCACCCGACTCCCTGTAGCCCATGTGTGGGGATTCATGGTTGTCAACGTGTGGGGATTCATGGGTGTCAACAGTGCTCGTGAGTTTTTGGGTAAAATGTTTCAGGCCCCGGATGAGCGGACAGAGCAGGAGACGGGCTTTGTAGCGGTGTTGTGGCGGCAAGTCTCATGGAAATCCAGGAGAAATACACCCGTCGAGGTTCACAGAGTCGGGCAGAGGGTTTGGGCGGGGAAGGGTTTCAGGCTGGTAGGCTCGAATCAGCATTGGGGCTGGGTTCGCTAAGTCTAACAAAGCCCGAGGAAATCTTTCAGGCAACTCGAAACGTAATTGCCAGGCTCATCTACACACGCCATTGCCTCATTGCTAAAATTTTCCATTGATCCGCTTGAGCCCTAAAGTGGTCTTCTAAAGTTGGCCTACATTGAAGCCGGTGTGTTCACAAGCCAATCCTTTAAGACCATTCCTGTCATGTAGAACGTACTCAGATGGGCACGGAGCAGTACACCTTGGAGCAGGAACCTGGCCCGATGTCTTGCTTTCAAAGCGCACGCTGTCATAGTGTCATCTAGATATGTCATTGCAAACTTCATTACGAAACTGCAACAACAAGAGCGATGAGAGATGTCCGAAACAATCACCGCCTCCTGTTCTAGCGATTTGTGGCCCTGGTTGTGGGATGATATCTGAGTGAATTTCAAGTTTTTTTTGTTTTTTTTGTTTGCGAGGTTTGTTTGGTTTGCTTTCATGCCTAACAGCTTTGTATAGTCTGGAAGGAACAAGAGTGGCATCATCTTCGTAACATGGAATGATGCATGAAACTTGCCCTCATCTCCGAAGGACTTGCCACGGATAGTGAAGGGACTAGTAGAAATGCAAGGGCATGGAAGTTTCGCGTGAAGCCGCTGCACAGGGAGGCGAGCATGAATTAAACAGTTGACAACCAGAACACTTCTTTGAGATGTGCCCCAGGATTGTGATCTGATTTAAAGCAAAAGCATGTGAAGAAAGCAATGGAAGTGATTCTCCAGGATCCTCTAGTGACTGAATCCCCCAGTCCAAGGCTTGCGTGAGAGACGTCCCTCACTTCCAGCAGTCCCCCAGTGGCAAGCACGGGATGCCTAGCACGGACCAAGAGTTTACAGGTTGAGGCTTCAGGCTTGAAGGTCTGACTTTGAGAATGATTTGGCGAGCACCTGGAGGAAGCCAATCGTGGATTGCTTTGTTGGATAACGTCAGTAAAAGAAAGCCACGGAGTGAAATTCTCCATAGACGACTGCTTCATCATTGGACTGACTGCGGAAAGGGGTGAGGCGGGAGTTTCTTTAACATGTGGTCCCCCAGGACACCTAACTCTTAGCTGTGGGGCCCATGAAGGCATGTTGAGATCTAGATCTACTAATTAATCTTGTGTGGGGCTGTACCTGTCTACATCTCGTATGAAGGAATGACGTCGCGCCACACCTGAAGTCTGATTTGCTTTCGCTACACCCTGAACCAAGGACATCTGCCTTCTTTGCATGTGAAGCTGGCAAAGGGATGTTGCACCAACGTTTTAGGCTTTGGGGTTTGCTGTTTCGTGCTTTGAGAGTTTACCATTTAGGGGCCACGCAACTCAGTTGCACGAAGCCCACCCAACTCAGTTGCACGAAGCCCTTGGGTGATAATCCAATAGGAGCTGTTCTCATCTGGTTTCAACTCCCACCCCTACGTTACATTCTAACATTCAAGTCTCAAGTTCATCCTGAGTTGGTGACCCCAAGACTGCGAGCTGCTCAACCTGTCTTAGGAAGGATTCCTGAACCCGGGTAGTTAGTGTGGGGTAGGTCCATAGAAGATTGTAAAGAGATTGCCATGAGGCTTGAATCCTCTACTCTGCGTGCCCTCTGCTTCTCAGAGATTTTGAGGAATTTCAGGGATGTAGTTGGGCCTTGCGCTAGGGGATTGGATGAGCTATAGGGTTGGGCCGGCTTCTTAGCGGATGAGTTGACATTTTGGACTCCTCGGGTATTTTCAGTTCATCGCAAAGGGGGCTTGTTTACACGCGCTTTTGGATGTAGTTTGGTGAGTATATACAATAGGCAGGCCTCTACAAAGAAATACTGCCAGCAATAGGCGATAGTGGGTGGTGCGGTAATTGTACTTGTTTTCGCCCTATTCTTATTATTATGAATAGTATTGTCATTCATTATTCATTCGGACTAGGACGAGGGGTTGGAGCAGCACAAGAAGTAGTACAGTAGAAGAAGTAGTAGATAGTGGTAGTAGGAGGAGTAGTAGTAAAGTAGGAGGAGGAGGAGGAGGAGGAGTACACGCGCGTGTGTATCTGGCTGTGGAATATTCTAGACTCTTTGGTGTGCGGCAAGCACTGCGCACCGCAGTCCTTTCACGGCTTGTAAAACAGGGATCTCCTAGCCTCAACACCGTCAATTTATGTTGGGGTATACAGGCATGATTAGGTGATTAGGGTATATGGGGAAAATAATGGGGTGTATGGGGCTACTCTCAGGGGTCTTATACAAAAGTCCGTAAAAGATCTCGGAAAAGGTAGATTGTTTAGGGGGAGGGCTGCGAACGTTTGACCATTGGGTTCGGCCTACCCTTGACCCTGGACCTAGATGTCGGTATTCAGGCATGAGTAGGGTTTAGGGGTGTGCTGAGGGTGTATATTCGCAAAACAATCACATCGGAAACCACAGGGATTTGCATCTGTTGCGCATGGGAGAGGTGTCAGTGCCGAAGCCAGATCATGCCCAATCGCGTCAAATCACAAACATCATCCATCATCATCCCAAAATCCTATCACTTCAAAACCACTCCTGTATACAGTATACATTTCTGATTCTCTTAAGGGGTAGCTGGGTTAGTTGTAACTTTTATTTTTGCTTAGCTGTAACTTTTTTTTGCTTAGTTGTAACTTTTGGTCCCGAACTGTTGGCAGGTGCAGTATTTGGCCCACCCCCCTCCCCCAAACGTTAAAAATCCTAAACCCTAAAAATCTCAACCCAAAAGAACCACCTAAACCCTGAAAACCCTAAACCTTAAAAATCTAAAACCCTACAAACACTCGGCAGTGGATGCACATTTGAGGAGTGCGCACGGGATGCAAAAAGAGTGCGCGCTGGA
>CAJNIZ010047971.1:55035-84906 GCA_905231905.1 Symbiodinium pilosum | reverse complement strand
GAAAAAAAGTTACAGGCAAGCAAGGGTTTTGGCATCCCTTGTGGGGAAGCGGCACGAAAAAAGTTACAAGTAAGCAAAAATAGAAGTTACAACTAACTAAATCCAGTTCAAAACCCTAAAAGTTACAAGTAAGCAAAAAAAGGTTTCTAACTAAGCGTGCTTCCTTCTTAAGGGCACCCCAAGGAGAAATGTACAAATAGGGGGCCTGGCGGCAAGTGCCGGCCTGGCCATTGCCCAACCTGTTCACCCAGCCATGCTTTGCGGCTGCTCCTGATTGAGAAATTTGACGAAAAAAAATATGTTCTTGCTACCTGGGATGTTTTTTAGGTTTGGAAGGTCCTGTTCTCTCTAGTTTTAGCTGAAAACGGCCCACAATGAGGCCCCAATTGTGCTGATGATGTTCCTGTACGGCGCGCGCTCGCGCGCGCGCCTCGTACAGAAGCATCGTCAGCATAATTGGGACCCCATTTGGGCTTGATTGGGACCAGGAGGGGTCAAAAACACAAGAAAAACAATTAAAGACGACTTTGAACATGGTTCTCTGCGCAGGCTGACCATGTTCTAGCCCCCAAGGGCAGTTTTTTGCAAATCAGCAGTCGCATTTCGCGTATTGGACAAGTTTACAGGAGCCACCAACGTGTTGGAATGCACATTTTATAGGGTTTGGGTTGGGTAATGCACGTCAAACCTGTCTCATGCTTATCATACAGTGCAGATCCTACCAACACCGTATTTACAGCCACAAACACTGCCCACAGCGTGTATTTTGAGCGTTTTGTTAGGGTTTATAGTGCATTTTGAGCGCCCAGCAGCCCCCAAGAGCCACCAAACAGGCCCCCAATTTCCTTCTTGAGGGTCCAACACCCCTCCAAAACCCTAGGTATGTTGAGGTGTCCAAAAGTGAGAAACGAAGGCCGAATTGTCTGACCATGGTGTTGTTCCTGTTGTTGTCGGTGGTGGTACTGGCAGTGGTAATAGTGGTGATGCTGGTCGTAGCAGCAGCAACAGGAGGTAGCTTGCACCGGCTTTAAACAGCATACATGGTAACAGTAGCGCTGTTAACTGCCGTAGGTCTGCAAGTGAAAGCCAAAATTATTTTTATTAAACGACGAGAAGGCCTGTCCCAACCAGACGCGTAGCGTGTGCATGTGTGTGTTTTGGCAGGGCCCTGCCCAGGCCAGCAATGCCATGCTCGACGTTACGCAAAGGGCCGCGCAGCTTCTTTTGATTTCTCGCTTGGGGTTTAGGATTCATGGTTCAGGGTTGCGCGTTGTCAATGCGTTGTAAGACTTCAGGAACAGGAGAGAAATATCAAAGAACAAGGGAACACTTTTTTTTCCTCATTCGCTGCTGATTGCTAATGGTTTCCCCGCCCAAATACCGAACCCCTATCCCTCCAAGTTTTTGGGAGGTTTGTTGGGGGTGGAGATGGATGTAAACAATTATAGGTGCCATTTGGTTGCCACTGTTGGCCCCACAGTAGCCTCAGAAACCAATGAACTCAAAATAGTCAACATCTAGGACATCAGGGAAATCCCAAATTCTGGGTTTTTGGCTAGATACGTCTGCAAAAGTGGTTCTTATACAGAGTCCCAGAAGTAAAGGAATTCCCCAACTTTAACTAGATTTCGGTAGATTCTTCCTTTTCAAAGCAGTAAACATCTGTTAAACATTACATATCCCTGATTCAGATTACTTTTCGATTCGATTCCTTAAATTTGATTTCCTCTCCGTCACGTTACCAAAAAATACAAATCTCATAAATGAACCTGATGCATGATCATTCCTTCATAAGACCTCCCGTACTTGTTTCAGATCCCCGCATATTCTGTTTTAAGGCCGTTTTCATAGGGCCCTTTGCAAGTAGTCTTCTGGGATTTTGGGTTCTCTGAGAGCGGGGTTTTATTATGTGAGCGGGGAGGGCTTGGACATTAGGGACAAGTGATTGGAAGCCGTGATCTACGGGTGGCGGCCAAGAGCGACATGTGAATCCCTCTTGCCTGTGTTGTAACACTTTTCCGGCAAGAAATTCTGAGTTCTTAATATTCAGACTATTGTTGGTCCAAGCACTTTTCAATTCCATGGTGTTGGGTGTGGTTGACTCAATGTTGGGTTCAACAGGCCTGAGAAGTCCGAGATGAGGGGTCCACCTCGGTTGCATGAAGAGCAATCTGACTTCAAGAAGTTTGGAAAAGCTTAGAATGTTACGCGTGCACACCGCGCGGGCCCTATGAACCCCTTCCTTGTCTCAGTGCTGCTGAGGCTAACCCTGGACCGCAACAGTCCCCACCATTTTCTGGCATTGCCATGGTTTTAACGGGTATCCCATTCATCTTGCTATGAGCACAATGTTCTTTCGGAGGCTCTTCTGGCGATGGAGTGTTCTTGTGTCTCCTACAGCGTGATTACTGTGATGTTGTTGTCGATCTCATTATTCTCGCTATTTTCCTCGCATCCGTTGTTTACGAAAAAGGTTTGCCTGTGCAGCCTGCCTCGGGTAGCGCCACTGTGGCTAAGGTAACTAGGATTTCTCTGGAGTGAACAAGACTCCCATTAGGAGTTTTCTGCGTTTTCTGCATTACCAACACTTGCTTTGGCCTTGCACTATGCGGCAGCAACACGCAGTGCTAGCATTCTCAGTAACAGTATGGACAACATTCATTCTGAGAGGAACAAGTAGAGGTAGGATAACATCAAAGAGAAGGATTCCCGCCCTGAATCTTGAACATTGTTTGCAGGCGACGTGATCATCACAGAGGATGAGATTGGGGATGAGCCTCTTGCTCCGAACAGGGGTGTTGTTTTTTGGGGCGTGGGCGTTGATGCATTTGGTTCACCGTACGGAGCACTATCAAACCACAATGCAGATTACTTGCCTTAGCTTGCATGTGTTGTAGGAACCGCAGCTGTAGCATATCAATTGTCTGCATCGTTCCGTTCAATAATCGTTTTTCATCCTAGATTTCAATCCTGAATGAAAGATGGTCTCTTCTCAAATCAGGCATCGCAGAATGAGTGGAGTAAGTGCTAAGACTTGACCCGGCATTTTTCCAAAAGAGCTCCAACACATTGTGTGTGTAACCTCCCCAAGTCTGAAGCGACACAGGTACTTCGTGCTTCTCTCAGGCTGCGTGCCTCGCCTGCATGGGGACGGTCATCCTGCGCATCCTTCTTTTTGAAGGGATTATGTTGTGGTTTGAGAGGGAAAAACAAGCGGCCAACTACAGGAACAGTAGAAACTCTAATCCCAGGAACAATATCAACTCCTGCCGTTTGAGCAGACATGGATAAGGCAAGTCATATGATATCGACAATCCAGTCTGTTCCCTATGATAATGCTTCGGGCCTTGGGGTTCGCACATCCGTTGAGCAATTTCTTCTGCCATCTCTGCAGTTACTGATAAAAGCCGCTGTAAATACGCTGGATGCATGCTTCCACAAACAGGATCCTTCTGTATCCGCCATGAGGACCCGCAAAAACTTTCAGTACCCTCACACAGTCAATTGCGTGAGGCTCTTACGCAACAACTTCTGTGTCATCCGAACGTGTCCCTGCAAACTCGAGTTTGAGCCCTCAACAGCCGACACAAAAAATATATCTTGACAAACTTGACGCCAAGCCCGAGCTTTCGACCCTCGTTGGGTCCTCAACCCTGCACCATCGTCCTGAATTGCAAGCCCTGAACCCTCAACGGGGAAAACCCCAAGTCCTGAACTCGGATAGTTCAGCCCTCTCTCGAACCCTCAAAAGCCACACTTGAGGTCAGTGTACTCCTGGCTCGGCCGGATGATCAGGAGATGGGCTGAGAACTTTCCGCAAGCTTCAACAGAAACAGTCAGAAGCGGAAAAGCCAAAGCCCAAGCCTAGACCCCAAGCACATCAACGCTATGCCAGCCCACAGCACACCCTCATCCGCAAAGGCCTAGACACCGGACTGTCACTTGTAGAAGGCCTGAATTCGGTAGTACTCAACAGGATTCGACCGGGTTTTTTGTAAGAGCTACGAGAGGCTTTCAGTCTTCTTAAGAAGGCGCAGCTTGACCTACCTGCAACGCTATGAGTCATCCAAGAACCTCGGACCTTGCTTTCTGGACCCTCTACCAGCAGGGATGACGGCTGGATACTGGAAGACTGTGAAGGAATACAGTCTAAGGTCTAATCAGGATTGGTTCGAATACCCGGTAGATCTGACGGAGATGCTTGGCTGAATGCTCGGGAGCTGCTACGTAGTGACCAAGATACTTTCTCTTCGAGATCCCTGTGTTACCCGTCTGTACACCCACGTTCCAGGTGGCCAGATGCTGAGATTCAAGTACTATTGTCTGGTTGTGGGTGTAGGGGGCATGAAGCAGCTACAGCTGCATGCCTTCATGGAATTTGTGCTTCGCAAATGATTAACCCAAAGCACAAACCTAAATTCAGATCCACGGAAGAGTTCATTTGATTTAGGTTTTTGGCTTCTTCCGGAAGGGCTCCCCCATGCATACAATGATTAACCGAGGAAACTGAGGGTCATGAAGAGGCAAGTAAGTTGAAATTGCCATTATTCATGCGCCCTCTCTGGTTTGGGCTGGATGACCTAAGCCTGAAAGCTGAACATCTGAGAACTTAAAGTAGGACCTCATTGAGTGGCATGTCCATTGTAGGACCCGCCATGCTAGAGGATTTGGATTTTCCGCACCGCAACATTATGGTACGTGTTTATCATCTGAACATGTTGGATCATCATACTAGTAAGCCTGAAGAGCTGGTGTTTTTCCAAACCTTAAAGCCTAAGCCTTAAACCTTAAACCCTTTTAAGCGCCCAGAAACACAAGATTCTGAGATGCCGTCAGGATACTAAGCCGCGGCCTACTCGGCTGATCGACTTTACCGCGGCGACTCAGGCGCATAGATGCTGAACATCCTTATCACTAGGCCTTTCATGTAAGGACCTCGATCGCAAGCCGCTCTTTCTTGATTCTCAGAATCCAACCCTTCATTCCAGAACCTGCTGAGCAGTCGGGGGGTGACATTCGCTGTTCTTGCCGTTTTCCTCATGTGCCGCATGCAGTAAGCTACCAAATTTCATCATAAACATTTGCAGGAACCAGCAAGGGTAACTGTGCTTAGATCTGCAGCTTGGATCCCAATCCAGACAGACATTCCCTGAAAGGCTGTCGCTGACAAGCGCCCGACCCTCCAGAGATTTGGCAGCAGTTGATGCCATGTTTAGGCTTGCCAGCCTGGGTTGAATGTATGGTCTGAGCCGTATCCAGAGATTGTTCCTGTCACCCCATTTTTGAAGATGTTCACCCCCTTGTCCCGCCCGCATGATACAGTTCCTCTCGTTGTTGCAGCTTGAAAGAGTGAAAATGATGGTTAGCGCGACTAGGAAAAGCAGCATATAGTTGACCCAGAAATACGGCAGGCAACCAGTGGCAATTCCGTGGAGTCTGCAGTATTTTCCTGGTAAGAGCCCATGTCCCGTACTGGTATGACAAAGATTGGCCAAAGCTTACTTGAATATCCATATGCTTGCGCGCTTTCTTGGTCACTGGGTGGAAATGTCTTCATAAGTCTATTAGACCCGGATTCAAGACATTCCGGGCTTAGGATTGGCTACCAGTTTGGGTTCAGGGCTTGCGTCTCTGGTGTCTTGGATCCGGTTTTGCAGGACATGGCAAATATACAGGTTGTCTGGAGATTTGCGCAGCCCAGCAAGCGGCTGCTCCCATATTAGTATGTATATTTCTCTTCCCTTCAAGTTAAATCCGACATGTTCCATATGTTTTGTCTGCATATGGCTGTTCTTTTTTGGCTTTCGCTGTAGCCGATCACTTAGACCTTTCTGCTGCATTGAGCACATTCTCTTACGCGTAGGATGCACAACATCTGTTGCTTTAGCGGGTCGAGGGGATGAAGGATTGAGGTCTTGGCTTGTTGAACTTACCACGTGCGGGAGCGGCAGGCGGAGTTTGAGGATAAGCTCAAAAATGGACTGTGCTGCCAGTATCCAGAATGGCCTGAGACTGCGCTGCGCGTTGGTAAGACTACATAGACCTCATAGCCCACATCTTCAAATCCAGAAAGTGGAACGAATTGCAGTACGCACTTGGAGGTCACTGCAATCATCATATGGCTAGCAGGTTTCTAAATTACCCCAAAGACCTGAGCCAATCAGCTGCTACGCCGAGGAGACCAGCGAAGAAGCCGAAGGCTAAGGGCCCGAAGCGAAGCCCGGCAGTTCAATCGTTTTTGTTTGGCTTTTTGTTCGCTGACTTCTCATCAAAGGGATCTGCGTCGCATGAGAGTCGCATGACCATGAGCAAAATGATGTACGAGGCAGGAAGGCTTCCTATTTTGGAGACCTTCGTGCACCCCAACCATACACTCCAAAGAGACCTGTTATCCCCAAACTCCAAAACATGAAAGACCTCCCTTCGTAGTCACAAAGAGCAGTCGCGCAGCAGCCTAGGAAGGCTCAGCTGCTCCGTGGATGACCTCAGCGTGCTCCCTGCCTGGCGCCCGGAAGGGTGGGAAGGGTTGAGGTTCAGCACCCGGAAGGGTGCCCTCAAAGGGAGGGCTTGGGGAAGTCGGTGGTTCAGGGTGATTCAGGAGTTGACGGCTTCGGATGGGGGATTTTGATTTGCAGGCTCGTGGTTTCCGATGCTGTGTGTGGGTGGTGGCGTAACCAGAAACTGTGCGTTTTTCTGATCCGATCTCGCCGAGCCGGTGGTCCTGCTCCTGGCGGTCACCGCAAGTACGATGAGGTTCTCAAGCTGGCTCAGAAGCGGCACATCAGTCGGGATTCCCTCATGTCCATTGCAAGGACCATCTGGGAACCTCATCGTTGCCTTAGGCCGGTTGGAATCCGATGCATCATGGTTTTGACATACCTGAACTTCAGTTGCTCATGTTATTACTGCCGTCAATCTTAGCTGTTGGTTATGTTGCTGTTGCTAGTGTCTGCAAAAATTATCCAAAAGTGTCTTTCACCTCATTGTGTATCAGGCCTTTTTCTGCAAACCCTTCCAAGCTGCGTAAGAAACTGATCGGAGATTTGTCAGCAGGGATCTGCAAGGTATGCATGTGCTTTTGATGATTGTGAGTAAAATGCTCCATCCAAAGGACCCAATGCACCGTTTCCTAGCCAGGTGTAGAGTTGCCTACGCAAACACCCTTACCAATCAGCTAGATCCTGTCCGGCAGTCATACTGGCTCATAATTCGGCAGTTGCAGTCAGGGCGAAATCCTGAATTTCGGTTTCCAAGCGAACTGCTTAGGTGGAGTCTGCTTGGGCCTGCTCCCCAGTTGTTATGTGAGCTAGGAGACCACTAGTGCACACGGGGCTTCCTTGTTGGAATGTTCCGGGTTCTGAAGTTGGTTCCGCAGGAGTTTTGTCGATGGTCGATTGCCGAACAGGTTCCTCAAGATACCAAGACAGTTGGTTCCGATGTTGACGCAGGTTTTTTGCAAGGACCCCTATACACCGCGTAAACACTGAACCGTAGTAAGCCATTCCTCATTATGAGGGTCCCAATGTTGTGCGGCCTTGATGACTATTCCCTATATAGGCCTTTACACAATATCAGGGAAGTATATCTTGGTGGATTTCTTATCCTTGGGCGATGGGGTTACTTAAGATTCAATCCGCAGACCACAACCATAAACCCTAGGCCCTAGACCATACACTCCACAAAAGGGCAGGAAATCCAAACACGTCTATGAACCTATCCAGGTCAGGGTACTGGGTTTGCAGCTGTGAAGTTTAGGTTGACATGAGCTGACCATTCACCAGCTCCAGAATCTCTGCCAGACGCCTCCCCAGCCCCAAACAGCCGTAAAGCTCGAACTTCACAAACCCTACTTCATATGTAGTTCCGAAGCCGAATTCTAAACCAGAAGCCCAAGTTGGCAAGCCCGAGAACTGATGCGAATTCGTCAGCCAAGTACCTTGCCTAGATTCCTTTATGCTCCCAGGATAGGCACCAGTCCTCCTCGAAGGACGGAAGCTTGGGTTACGTTTATGGCTTGCAGCTACATTATGCTCAGTGACAGAAGTCATCAGCTTGAGAATCGTCACCCTGTTTTCTCCTACTTGGGGTTTATCCAAGTGCGCATCTGCTTACATCGCCAATCCTGTCCTGAAGTCATCAAAACAATTACCCATTATTCTGCTCTGGCCCTGAGCATGTTTACGACCGTCGTAGAGTCTAGATTCTAGATGATACGTAAGCCCGCGCGCCAACGCTTTCTCCAGGGCAGCTTGATCAGGAAGGTTCTGTGTAGAGGCCACATGATACTTGATTTAAAAGTTTGCTCGGATCACTGCATGGGTTGGAGGCTTGATGCGTGATCCCCCCTGGGACGTCGCCCTCCTCTTGCCCTGATTGATGTGGAGCCTTCCTGTCACACTTCTTACAAGGGAACATGTTGGAGGACGATGCAGGGTTTTGCAGAAGAATGCAGGTAGAGGTTTGTGCTTCTGCTCATACTTCGTGACCGTGCTCTATGCCGAACTTCACGTATGCCAGTGGGCAGAGTGCCCCACGGTCAAGTTTGAGGACAAGCGCCCTTGAAGAGCCTGACAGAAGATCACAGCTTTCAAAGGATGATGGCCCAGAGGGCCAGACTTATGAATCATGCTCTGTTGAGGTGGAAGTCTTTGAAAACAATGGCTATAAAATCCTCAGAGGCACCCTCGTAATCACCAACAGCATCCAATTCGTTTGTCCCTTTCGGGTGGGGGCTGTCCTTGACCAAGGGGACACTGCAGCAGATCTGTTTCCGGTCCTGGTGCAATGAAACATGTCTTCGAAAGTGCTTTCCTGAATGTTCATGTTCTTGGAACTCGTTTCCAGGGGCTCAAAGAATTTCGAAGCAACACGAACCCGTTGAAGTTGGACCGCCAGGACCTCCCGCCAGGCCTTGATGGAGCGTCCATCAGCAGTGACAGACACTTGGCGTCTTCATGCGATTCCTTTGGAAGTTGCTGGGAAACTGCCCTTGCCTTGGGGAGTATCTAGAGACTCTGTCAGGTGTTTTGCATGTTGTGATACTTGAAAAGGAGACCACTCTGTCATGTTGTTGTACACTTTTGCTATTTCCAAGACCCTGCACCAGCAAGGTAGCCTCTTTGAAAAAATCGAGAATCATCCCGCCCTGGGAGAAGAGGTTCCAGAATTGAGCATTCTGGGTGTTGCATGGCCCAAGTTCAATGGATAGTTGGGCTCTGGGCTGCGCGGTCGACCGGAAAGACTAAACAAATGTGTGTCATACAATGGCCGCACGAGGCTTTTTTTTTATAATATTATGTCTGGTTGAAACGACCGAGCACTTCTTTTGCTAAGCAATAATCGCGAGCCCTAGTTTGAATGCTGTAGATCGGCTCGATCGCGTTTAAACCCAATCAGGCAAGCTCCTTCGTGTGAATACAACGGCCATTGACGGCCATATGCCTACAAAAGAGAGGCCAGGACTTTCTGTGGCGATTATGCAATTACAACAAAAACTCTGAAGATCTCACTCGAATTCAGGTAGGCAAAAAAGCCAGATATGTGTGAGACCAATCAAAGAATTCCAGCGAGAACATGGCCTAACTGCAAACCTAAGAAATCTCGGCCCTGAAGCCTTGAGCCCCAAACCCGAAACAAAGGCGACTCCTCCTCAGCTGAAGAGGCCGAACTGACTGGCTTGTCCTCCAAAGCTCCACCTTCATCTGCTAGATTTCTTGGGAGAATTCTCTTGCAGTTCGCTTAGAGTACCTTGTTGATATTTTGGGACTGACTCTAAGGTTCATTTGTAAGGGTCTCGAGCTTCCAAAATTCAAGGGTCCTCTTTTTTTGTATGCTTCCACATCTTGGGCACCGGGCATACTAAAGGAAACTACCAAACGGCCTTGTCTCGAAAAAATGAGGGTTCGGGGGACAGGTTGCAGGGCTTGTCCAAGCAACTCTTGTAGGCTTTCAACGTATATATATATATAAATATATATATATATGTATATATATATATATATGCAGATGCTTGGGCTACGTACGTGGGCGTGTTGAATACATGTTCAATGTTTACTGGCCCCACCTTTCAGCCAATTGCTTAATCTGCAAAGGTTTTGCCGGGTTATGTGTCCCCATGCCTGACATACTGATAGACACGCAGGCAACCAAGCTAAGACTTCAGCATTTCTTGCTATGTAGCCTGTATTGGATCCGAGCCCTGAAGCCTAAATCTTCTAAACGGTTTAAGGGTCCCCACCCCAGCCAATCAGTGGAATTTTTGTCCCGGAGCAGATCCCTATAGAAATCGGAATCCGTATATGGGGGCTTGTCCAAGTAGGGCGATGCGCCAGCACTAATCCAGCCACTGTGATGAGCATGATCGGGAGCTAGTCTGCACAACAGCTGCAGCATCATGTATTTCTGAGCTGACATAGCGCAGAAGCCAGGGGAAAATAGTCAGGAGAAGCTCCAGAACTCGGCAGTAAAAGCACCATCATGAGGAACCGGTCCGGGCAATAATTGGCCCTTACATGCTGAACCCAGGCCACCCAGCCACCCAGCCATTGAGCACCCCAGCCATCCAGGCCATTTGGGGATTCAACCTGGAGCTTCGTAATGACGGGAATCTATGGACTTAAATCGTGGGTTCAAAGAAGTGCTGAAGGCATTTTGGCGGGGCGGGACGGATGTTCAACTGGAATCTGTCGCGAAGGCTGCGCCGCGCCGACGCTTCTCCTTTACTGAGTTCGGGGCCAAGTGAGATGGGAGTGTCTCAAAATCATGGGTCCCAGGTGCGTTTGTGGCTTCAGGGAGGGTACCCATCTGCGATTCAGACCCCTGACCCCTGGTCCGCATACTTGAAGAGAACGGTTTTCGCCCTTTTTGCGCTACGACACTGTCATAATCAGCCTCAACAAAATTATTGTTGGACAGCACTCTGAAGATCGTGTAATTTCGGTTTGCACAAGGTTGGATGTGTTATTAGTTGCCGCCGACGATCTTTTTGTTATCTTGCCTTGTAGGTGGACATTCTTTGCTATGGTTTGGTAGGTTCTTGGTCATGCTAGAATCTGATAGATCAGCAATCAGGAACTGATGCTATCAGATGCAGTTGCCTTCTTTCCGCAAATGGAGCGGGATATCTTGTGCGATATCGCCTTCCTCCCTTGCTAGATTTTCCCTCCCTCACTTCCCTACTTGCTCGGCGCTGTACGTCTTCTTCGTGCTTACTCGCCTTCCCGACCATGTTCATCAGAGCAAAGAACTTCTTTGGTCAATGTTGTCATCACGCTCCCGGAAGCAGAACCTCCATACCCCTTCCTCATCGGCATGGTCTCGAACTTGAGAAGTTACCACTCAGACTCTGACAACTTAACAACCCAGAGCCTGACGCCTTACAATCCAAAAGCCCTTGCAGTGTAAAATCTAATCCGAATCACAGAAGCCCCCTTAAACCCGAGAACATTTGAAGGACAGAACATGGCCGAACCTCGAACCCCAAATCATGACCTGCGCAGCAAAGCGCGGAAGCAGCAAATGCCGATGCCCGCGGCTTAAGGGGTCTGGGAGTACGGCTTGGTGGGTAGGGTTTAGGGTCCAAGCTGTGGCGGGTGTTCTAAGTTTCTTTGATAAGGAGCATTCGGGATGCCTTTTTGGGATCAAATCGGGCGCGCTGGCTTATGTGGCATTGTCAGTAGGAATGCTTTCTGTGTGGATTCTGTTGAAATTCCACCGGGCAAAGGGCTGCATCTTGTCTATAGGAGGATGCTGGTGCCAGCCCTCTGGGGTTTTGTGTTTCCGTAAAGCAGCAAGGGTTTCGATGCCCAGATTGCGTAGTTTTTTTTGTTGAGCGTCCTACTTAACTTTAGCATGAAGCCAACACACACTCTAATGACTCAAGCCTAAACCATTCTACCCACACCGTCTATCAAGTCCCAGCTGGAACCAACTAGCCAGTTTCATGAAACGTCGTTGGATGGTGCAGAGTCTCTTTTTTGGGTGGCTGAAGGAATTTTATGGATGTTGGTGTTTGTGCTTGTCAGCGATACGGGGAGTTTTTCATCCTGTAGTCTAACCCGTTAACCTTCACCCCCCGCTATGTCCAGACCCAGTCTGCCACCACTGAGCGGCAAGTGCAAGGGCAAAATAGCGAGCATGAAGTCTACCAGACATGATGCAAGTGCAGTTCGCCTTGGTGATGTAGATTCTGCAAGAGAATACTGCTAGGAGAAGTCAATTCGTGCATTGAATTCCTGTACTCATTCAATCTAGATCCGAAGTTCCGAAGCCCACGGCCTGCGACCAAATCCAGACTTTAGAGGCGTGCCTTTTGGCGTTTTTTGGTGGCTTCGCGTTGAGGGCTTCAGAGGATGGCCGTTTTTTGCGATGGATTCAACACGGACAGCTTGTAGGTTGCATGTCGCCTTTGGCCCCAAACCCAAAACCTACACCGTCCTGCGGACAAAGAGTGGGTCCTTCTGAAACCACGAATCAGGTGCATTAACAGAAGGCAAGCAGGTGCAGGTGGCAAGCAGGTTCGCCTTGTGGACCAGGCACTGTGCGGGCTCATGGCCAAAACCTACAATCGCCATGCACCATCTTGGTGGTTTTGCCCATTTTGAGGACAAAGAGCTTTGAGGGCCGTAGAACGCAGAGTGTCAAAGGTTTCAAGAGCTGCAAGTCATTCACCAACACTGAGGACACTTACTGATTTCTACCGACTGACGAGTAGTCACAAACTGTAAAGCGTAACCTCTACATCTGGAATTGACCCGTTTCCAACGTTGCTAAGGCTACGGACGGCTTTGCTGCGTGCGGGATCTTCCTTTGGGGAGGCTGTGCACATCCCATCGAATAGGCACAGGGATTGTAGGATTCCGGACGAAGGTAAGCAGTGAAGAAAGCCAATGGGGTGGGCAAGTTTTGCCCCGGCGGCACAATGGACGCAAATAATTGAAACGAAAGGGGTCTCTAGAAAAGGCCAGAAAGGGGACCGAGATGGGCAGAAATTGAAGAATAGACATGGGCTGTAAGGGATTGATCGGTAATCTTGGGCGGGGAAAGCGGAGGACTGCATCCAGCATCGTGGCAACCAGCTAACGGCGCAAGAATGGGATGAGGTCCGCGAGTGGAAAGGTATCTAAAGCCGTCTCGCTGCTGAGTCTGTAATTGGGTTAGTTTGGGGATGTTTGGGGTTTGGGGGTGCAGGATTTGATGGGTAGGGTTCTTGGATCCCTACGCCTTCCTCCCTGAACCTTCAGAACGATCCCTTAGCTGAGCAGAGGTGTACATATATACGCGGCCCCCATCGATTCAAATGCTTCCTTCCGCCCTTTGCCACGCTTCTTGCTATACCCAGCCACAATCCTTAATCCTCAACATGTCAAATCCGATAGAGATTGGGCGCCCAAGAGCCATGCAGGCTGCCTTGGACACTGGCCTTCCGCGTCCCATGGCAGAGTTGTTTCTGGAATTTGGGATGAGTTAGGAAACAAGTCGTGGTCGACGTCCTCGTGAATTTCAATGTGGCTTTGGATGGTGATCATAATAATACGTAGTCTTTACGCGTTGTCGAGAAGTGTACTTATCTTCACTTCCGAGACTAGACAAGCCCAAAAATGTAGAAGGTCCTTCTTGTGGGCACAAGTTCAAGAGTGGATGCTTCCAGCAAGCCAATGTCCCTTCAGTTCCACAATTGCAGGGCTAAACCTGCCCGATACACTGACCTGCACATCATTTCGGCCTAAGACCTACGAGACTTATTGAGCCTAGTGCTGCCCCAACAACCCTAGACCTGATCAGGGTCCTGGCTTCAGCTGCTAAAGCCTCAAAATTAGTCCGACACGCGAACCATGTCCTTTTAGGGCTTGGGGACGCAGGTTTTTAGGGTCCTCCCTCAAAGTTGTAGCGCTCGGTTGTACTTGAATCCGCAGCGTCCTCAACATGGGGGGCCACCTTCGCTCCCACCTTACTTAGATCCTGCACCACAAGCCTAAGCCTGAAACCGTCTGGCATTATATAAGAACGTCGAAGTCGGGAAGGGAGACAAAAGTGATTACGGTGGATCGCCCCCATTCAGACTATCTTCTGCAGTGGTACGGTTTCATATCCGCAATCCGTAGCCTCAGCTGCCTGAGGACAGGCAACCGTACGCTGCGAGGAAAAATGCTGGCTGGCAGTCTTGAGGCATCCGAAGCTTGAGTTTTCGGGCTGATGGCTTAGTGGTGGCTACGAGGCCTTTCATAGAGCCAGGGGTTGCTGAAGGGTTGCAATGCATGTCTTCTCCACTAGGGATGGCCAGGGGTTGGGGGTTTCAGGGTTTTGAAGTACTGGTGCCTGAGCTACTTGTCGGGCTTAGGACTCGAGATTTGGGTTTGGGGGTGTGGCATGCAGGGCTCGAATTGAAGGCCCCTTGTTAGGGGAGTTCTGGGGTTCTGGTTGACCACTCCCAGGTTAAGGTTGGGGTTCTTCCCAACCCCATCCTCCCCCGCCCCAACTCAAACTAAAGGAAGGGGAGGTCAGAACAGGGTTGAGGTTAACCCGAACCCCAACCTTGCTTCTGAAGTTAGAGTTGGGTTCGCCTGAACCCTACTTGGGCTAAACTCGAACCTGAACCTAGCGTCTAGCGTTGTTTAGTTGGAGTTAACTTAACCCTACCCGAGGTTCAAGTTAACACCAGCTCTAACGGACCTCAGCATGGAGTTAACCTGAACCCTAACCTGGAGTTTAGAGGTTCGAGTTAACTCCAACTGGGGGTACTACGGTGCTCTCTCTTCCGTCCAAGTAATAGATTTCTCTTCATTTGCCTGAGGCCTCGTGCAGAAGCCGAAGCCTCGGAAGGCGATAGGCGCACTCACAACTCCCTCCTTGTACAAAAGCATGGCCCAAAGCATTGCGTGCACCCACACACTCAACCCATGGACCTGAACCTTGAAACCATACACCATAGACTGGAACTCACGTGTCAATTGAAAAGGCGTCAGGACTTTGATAACGTCCTGATGAACTGCGACACAGGCAACCTGGGATGTTTTGATTTCGAGTTTATGTGAGGTTGGGAAGGAGGACGGTTGCTGGTTAGTTTGTTGGAAATTTCCATCTTGACGCTTGTTTGATGCAAAATAATGATCTGGATGCCACCTTATATGAGATATCTACCTGCAGACGAATGTCATATGCATTTCGGAGCAGTTCCTCGAAAGGATGATTACACATTCTGTTTACCCGTGCAAGCCGTGCTTGGCGTTATGGGAGAGCCACCTCTATGCAGTGATGATATGAGGTCTCTCAACTTGACCCCCGGATACTCGCAATTAATTCAGTCAATCTCCTTTCCAAGGACTCCGCAAGGTGCGCGGTGCATAGGTGATTTATCATAAATGCCATACGCATGCCCATGAATGGTCCCCTGGTCGGTTGCATTGACTTCCTGGGAAGGCCTTTCTACCAGAGACCTTTCGAACCAAAGATTTGATCCTTTCATGGGATGGGATCCAGATCCTTGCCGCTAGCACCGCGCTTATATATATATATATCTCTCTCTCTCTCTCTCTCTCTTTCTTTGTAGAGAACATATGCATACGCGCAGGCGTGCATTTCCACAGCATCCCTGACGCAACCCCTGTGTTGTCAACCCATCCCTTGCGACAGGATGGAGGCCTTGATTGGGATTCGCAGTTTGATCTTGGGGGGTTGCTGTCTGGAAAGTAAATGAGCAGCATGAATTCTGAGACCTAGCGGACCTACCCATTTCAGCCTTCAGAAGATGCCTACGTCCAAGCTACAATGTCGCAAAGGGTGCGGCGCGGGGAATAGACCATGTAGGAGTCGCCTCAGGAGCACTTTGACTAAGAACATCTCCGTTCACAAAGGCACATGGGCGTTTCCTAACATAGGGTTTGGGGAGTCTCTGATAACTCTCAGAAGCCTTGTGCTGTAACCTTCAATGCCTACCCCAACCCTTGCACCGTAAACCCTAAACCTTGGATGGCAATACCTGAAACCAGCATCTCTGTAGACTCCCCAGAGAGAAGCCTTTCATATTCGTTTCTTCTACTTGTGCACCCCGGCTCGTACAGCGAGCCTAGAACCCGGTAAGCGGAGCAGCGGAGCGGCGGAGCTTGATCCGAATCCAAAACCCCAAACAGTAGCAAGTAGCAACTTAGCTTACCGATTAGCTCAAGCCGAAACCCTCTAGACAGCCATCGGGCCTGGCGTGCTTTCGCTGCCTCAGCACCAGTGCTTCGGGAGCTGCCCGAGTGCCTTGGAAAGTTTCGGGTCAAGAGCTGGGGTATAGCGGTATCGGGAGTTTAGGGGCCTGAGTTTGGGGTGTAGGGCTTGGGCCTGAGCTTCAAAGTTTTGGCTTTGGGTTGGAAGGATGTCTCAAAATTCTGGCCCGGGGAGCCTCTCGTTCAGGAGGCTGAAGTGGTAGGCTTCGTGGGAGTTGGAGGCAGGTGTGAAGGTAGTTGAGGGTTTAGGGTTCAAGGTTTGAGGCTTGAGGGCACCTGGTCAGCCAGGAATGTGCTACACTTCCGGAGCCCCGAAGCCTTTAGACCCATAGGCAGGGCCTGGCTCAGGTCTGTGCGGGTGCGCCTGGTGGTGCATTGCAGGTCACTTGAGGTGCTGCCAGATGTAGCTTGAAGCTGGGTTGGTTTGGTTGGGTTCTTTGCGCATGTGTAGGGTTCAGAGTTCGCGGTTCAAGATTGAGGGCTTTTGGAAGAATACCAGGGTTTCTTGCTTGGGGAGAAGTAGGGCCGCGGGAACACTCTTCCCTAACTCAGTCAGGTTTGGCTATGGAGTATTTCTTGGGCTTTGGCCTACGAATCAGAGGACTCCAACACTCATTCGTGTACAGGTGCCAGGCCCTCTTTTGGGTGCTGCCACATGCAACGCCGCTTTCTTCCAAACACGCCCGATCAACACTGTGCCTCTGCGCCCTGCTTTGAACAAGCCGCATCTACACTCCAAACGTCTCAGATGAAATTTCATGTAATCCTTACGTGGGAGTCCTGTGATCCCCGTGAAGTCCCTTCATATCTGTGTACCCAAAATGTGGGGGATTTTGTTGCCGAGACCAAGATGAGGCTAAAACCTGCAGTCCCGGCCTCGCCAACCTTAGTTTGACCTTGTCTTTGCACCCCAGCGGCTGCACTTATCACCCAATCACCCAAGTACCTTGGGTAATGAGTGGACCCTGTGCCTGCAGGGTCGCTGGGGTTCAATGGGATCTTAGGTTGAGAGCCAGGTTTGGGGTATGACATCTTCCGGAATTGGGTTCCTGAAGAAAGCCCAACAAGCTAAACGCTTTCATGTGAGCAGAGGGTCTGAATGCGGTGGCTCGCTAAAGCCGTCGTCTTGTTTTGGGCTTTGCAGAAGAAAGGCCGCTGGTTTCATCTTTTTCTTTCGGGAACTTCGAGCTTCAAAGGTTGGGAGAAAACAGTCCAATAAGCTTCTTTCCAAAGTAGCTCGCATGCAGGGGGCATGAGGGGCATGGCGCAGGTAGAGAAAGATCAGCGAGCACTCCGGCAGCCAGAGAGGAAATGGGGCATGCTACAAGCTTTGGGCTTCAGGATATTTTTTTGTTGGTCCGCGGCGTGAAGTCATGCACTCTTCTTGCTTGGCAGTATGTGCAGAGATATAGGGAGCCCTGTGCATATTTAAGGCCCCATGGAGGCAGACAGTCTGGATCCTGCCCATTGAAGTCCCGGATCAAACAATGCCAGTTCTTCCAGCTCAGAGCAAGGTGTTATATATTTGGCACGTGACCTTGTTAAGATCTCTTCTGGTTGACACCTATCCACACGCCCTATTTATCAAACTCTAGACTTCACGTATGTGGCAAGCTTCGCACTCTTGCTGATGTGTCTTGTGGTGATTGAGCCCCAACACCAAGCCCCAACATGCCCCCAATCTATAGACTTTCTCGAGGTCTGCAAGTTTGGCGAACCCATCAATGAGGCAGGGGCAAGATGTAGGGCGGAAGACTTGAGAGTTGGGGCTCGAAGTTGATGTTGAGGGGCCTTGAAGGCAAAGGATTGGATCAAGGGTTGCAGGTTTAGGGTACAAGGCGTGGCCGGGGTATGATTGAGGGATACACGTGGCAAGCCTTTCCTCTCGTGTGGACTGTTTCGCAATTTGGCTCGAAATCGGCTCCCGCTGCACATTTTGGCTGTCTGCGGCTTTTTGGGGTCGCTCCAATGGGGCATCCTCGTAGTCGCAGTCCTATGCGTGTGCTCCTCGCGAAGTGCAGAACCTTTCTGGTGGTTTTAAGTGTTGGCGTGCCTTTTGGCTGTTGTGGCTGTGGCATGGATCGCCCTCACGTTGTTGGCCTCGAATTGCGTTCGACATTGCAATCCTCGTTGCTGTCGTGGCTTTTTGCTCCTGTGGCGTCACGATTCTAGTGCGACGGTCATCGAATTTGGACCTCTGCTCCTGCAGACCTGCAGACCTCCTAGACGTATTTTCGGTGCTCTGGCGTGAGTCCCCTGTGGTACTCTTCTGAGTGCGCTTTGGAGTGTTCTCGAACTGATCTCGCACAGTTTTGGGTTCAGGTTCGCATAATACTAGTTTTTATACTCATGTGCCATCGGCCCTGCATGATTTGTTTGGTCTATCAGCTCTTACATTTTCTGAGCCTCCACACCTAGGTAAATTTAGCCGAAGGTATGGGTTTGATAGTCGTCAGTACATGTATGGAGGCTTGGCATGAGCAAGTAGCGCCACGCTAGACCTGAAACCTTGTGCTAGATGTAGGAGCACGCATTTGTCTTTTTTTGTTGAGCATTTCAGGGATTATCTTGGTTGGGCCGCAAGAAGCAATCCAAGCTGCTCTGTCGCACTTGTGCAAACCAACAAAAGCAACAGCAGACGCATGCCAAGAAATGTCAACACACTCGCTCTGCCGGCCTTATCCTTAAGCTATCTCAGCCTATCGGGTTTTGCTGAACCTGCTCCACACACCTTCCGAGACTTTCAAACCTTACAAGGCTTTAAGGTCTCTAAAGCCTGAGTAAGTAAACTGCAGGTGACCTTCTTGGTGGACGGCAACTTTCAAGTCGCAGCACAGCCTGGAGGCTACTCGTGAGATCTAGCGATCTAGCATGTCGTATCCAAGCACTCAAGTCATGAATCCTGCGAGAAGATGCATTGGCACCCCTGAGAGGATCAAACAAGGTCGGTATGCCTGAACTCAGTTTCTGCATTTAATTTGGTTCAGAGAGCTACGGAGGCAGTGTGTGGGGTTTGGGTTTCATGAGGATGCTTGCCATGTAGCCTCATGCTGGTGATGCTGGCACTTGTTGGCCCATGACTCACTTGCTCTGTGAGTTCTGTATCTGGGCCCTCGATAGGCGCGTTTCTAACACAAGATGTGGCTCCGCCAGAAGGCTCTATACTCCGTATCAGCATTGCTGCACTTGCGCCACCGTTCAAGGTCAAGGTTGACTTCATCAAAGAACAAGGTGTACTAAGTTTTGCCTGCAGACCAAGCCGAAGCCCTAAGAAGCCGTGAAGCAACTTTGCCGTACAGACTAAAGCGGACCTTTCCTCCCAGGCCCGGATACCGAGGCCTGATCTGAGCCGTAGCTGTCAGGATGATAAGCCGGGCTGCGGGGCCAGCTCGCAGGTTTGGATGAATTACACAAGAAGCTTTCTGGCTTCAATTGCCCATCGTTTTGGAACAGGGAGAGGGGATCGGCGAGATCCAACTAGTAGAGCCCACCAAAGCATCGGATTGAAGGAAGATCTTGTGTTATCCATCATGAAGGGTGGTTTTGGGCGTTTTCAAGTCAGTATAATAGGGTTGCTAAATAATTGCCGGTGGATGCTGATTAGATGGTATGTGTTCACTGCATGCAGTCCTTATCGCATGTACCATAGCTGAAGCTCCGTAAGTTAAGGCCATCCAGTTTGGAATTCAGGGCTCTCAGGCTGCAGGAGTTTTGGGTGAGATCTTGCCGGGCCTAATTGTCTGAAGTTGGAGTTTGTTTCTTGACTCATCGTCGGAACTGTCTAACTGAGTCAGTTCCACTTCCAAACGTGAATCCATGCGGCTGCCTCGCAATGGCTTGACCAGGCTCCAGTCTGTGAACTGCAAACCTGGCAGGTTTCAGACGTCGTTTCCCTGAGTAAAGTGTGTGTACGCAAAATGAGGCTTCCCATGTTTGAACCTGCCCTGCAGCGGCCCAATTCTCGTGTTGACCAGATACATGTTGGGGTTCGAACAATCAGCCTCCATGATTCAGACCTGACGCAGATCCACACATAGATATATACATACCCCTTGAAGGCACACCGCCTCCGCACGGTTGGATATGGCCTGTAGGCAAGAGTGGCATGGACAGGCTAGGCAATCTGAAGCGTACAGAGCCGACTTGCAGACTGCTTTGCCTGGCTCTCATACGGCCTGGTGTCAAAGGACCTAAATTTGGGGAATTGTGGCCAGAAGCAATTTTTGTTGCGCAAGATGACCTCCAGCAATCTTTGTTGATCAGGGGTGAGGTGTTCACTGTAAGTAAGGGAAGGGGATTGCCAGCCATGGCCTCGGACGTGGCACCAAGCGTGGCTTCGTCAATCGCAGGCTTGGCTGCTTCCTGCGTTCTGGTGGCAGCATAGGTTAGCTGTAGTTAGGGTACAGGATTTGGGCTTTTGGGGGTTTGGGTTTAGGGCTTGAGGATCAGGCTTCGGAGCAATTTCTATTCCGTAGCGGAGCCAAATCTGTTGGAAGCCGGGTGGGGCAGGGTGAGGAAACAACTGCTTTTCATGAGGAAAGTTCCATCAGAATTTCGCGCCATGCACATATACGATTTGATGGCATCAGCTTCCTGGGAACATCCATCTTCTTTGAGTCAGATATCACGTAAGAAGTAGGGTGTTCTTGATTAATCCCTTGAGTTTCATCTGGCCTTGCCCAAGTTGGAAGGTTGGAAGAAGTTGGTATCCTGGTATCACAGGTCGAATGATACATTCTTTCTGGGGAGGTGTAGCGACACTGCGACGGCAGCTCCTCTAGTAAACTCCAGCCTGCAGCGACAGTGCAAGAAGCAAGCTACATGGCCGATGTGCGGCAAGTATGTACCGCTTTTCTGCGTCCGGCTCTTGTCATACTCAGTCAACCATGCAAAGGCTGCCCAACACTGTGTCTTTCTGTATTTCTAGATTTTGACTTTAAAGAAAGCACAGCCAGCCCAGCTCGAGGCTTCCTGACGGAGCCCTGCCCATCCGATCTCCGCACTGCCAAAGGCAAAGGGTTTTGAAAGGGTTGAGGATTTGCCAAGACCAACATACTATACCCAAGAAGCCAATCCCCAAGCAAAACCACTGCTGTATGATTCTTCAGCAAAATACCTTTTCACATCATCCTAATAAGATTCGATCTATTCCTGCTGTCTGCAACCCGAATCTCTGCAGGCAGTTTTGGTTTAGTTGGTAGCACATGCGGCATGAGTGGCTGGTTCTTGTATTGCCCGCAGTTGATCGAAGTCCAGAGCGCTAAGCCTTGCAATCCATCCTTGATGCACAGTTTCAGCAGGCACCCCAAAATTTAAACTTTAAGCTGCAAAGCACATCCCAACAATCAGGCGCATGATCCCCATGCAGTCTGGCAGTGTCGTGGAAGGCCGGTTTCCTCAGAAATCGAAGCCTCACAGGCCCCTAACCCTTGGCGGCATTATTCTTGGTAGCGTTAGTCCTACAGTTCTTGAACACATAGTAGCCCAAAGCTTTGTTTCACCTTGGACTCTTAATTTTACAAGCCCGAAGCCTCGACCAGCTACGCTTTTGCAAGCTTTGGGAGGCCGCGGGTCAGGAGAGTCGCGTGGCTTGGCACAGGGCGTGCGCTGGGTGGCAGCAGGCACAAGTGTTTCAGGTTTGAGCTATTTGGATATCGAGGCTCATTCTTGAATGCTAATACCTCCTCTCTCTCTCGCTCTCGCTGTGGTTCTGGGCTGTGGGTTTTGCAGTTGTTTGGCCTTACATGGGCTTGGGGATCATCGTGTTAGGTTTTGGGATGCAGGCTTACTGAACGCGTTGAATTAAGCTGCTGGGAACGCAAACTCCCGGGGGCAAGGCAGGGTCAGATGGCACGGCTCATGTGAGGGTACGTCTACAAAAATTGAGATAGGAGGTGTATGGTTCCAAACAATGGCACGTGAAAGCTCCCAGCTACCAGACACTTTTAATCAGAGAATTCGTTGGCTGACCAATGCAGACAAGAGTTTGGGGCATGTGAGCTGGCGCGAGCTACAGGCTCAAGAGCGCGTCCTGCATTCCCTCCGAGCTAGAGTAGAAGCTCACAAGTTCACTTTCGAAACGCTTGTGTCGAAGTTTTCGCGCACTTGAACCCGCTTGAGATGCCAGAGCCCGAATCACTTGACCCAAAAACCCCAAGCCCAAGGGGAGGGCCGTTCAAGTGAAAGGTTGTTCGCGTTTGGTGTTTATCTTGAATGCCACAGCTCCCAAAATACGGAGCGTCTGGAGTGTCACTTTTTTGATCCCTTCTCCTCTGTGGTGCTTAGTAGGGAATGGGGGAATGAGGCAAATGGACAGTTATTGCGACTTACAAAGGGACGGCCAGGAGGATTCATTTCCTGATTCCGTGCTTGGAGGCCTCGGAGGCTTGGCTTGGTCTTTGGGCGCAGCGCGGCGCCAGAGGAAGCCGTGGGGATCTCAAAGCCTGTCTCACACCTTCTATCTAGGTTTTGAAGTTTGGTGTTGGGCTTGGATTTTTCAACATTTTTGTCAAGATGCCCAGGATCAACAGACCGCACAGTTGCCGATGAGAAGGGTGTTGATTTGCACATCTGGCTGCAGTCCATGCAGTACTCTTGAGCGCTACTCAAGTAACGAACCCGACCGTACCTGAAGTATCTGAAAACCTGCAACGTTTCCCTTGATATTTCGGTTTTCATGGCTGCGGCTCTGATACTTTTTTCTCTTCCCTTCGAGTACACACTGCACGTGGCATGCTTCGCAATTTTTTTTTGGCACTCCCTCTTGACTTGCTTGCAAGGCCGGGCATACACAACGTACGACAGCACAGCAACAACATCAGCTAAGCGATCAGTTGCTCTAGTGTTGGATAGCCTTGGACTTGCGCAGTTCTTCGTGTCTAGAATTTGGAAGTGCTTGTTAGGAGGCACAATGTTAAATTCCTCGGCACTCTTTTATGAAGTGGCCTGGGGAGTTTCAGGTTTAAAGGATTATGAAAGCACCGGAATGTCGCCAACATCCCTTGGCTTTCATGCCAAGTTAATAAGCAGGAATCAGTTGGCGTGGTAAACATCTGGGTGGTGAGGTGCTTGCTATGTAAATTATGTATTTGCATGTTACTTGCTTAGATCCGAGCCCTAGTCCCGTTCAAGTATGATTCCAGCATCGTCTCATGTAGAGATTGCGCGCGGGGTACATCATTGTCAGGGGCCCTGATCTGGTGAGCTCCTAGACTTTCCGTGCAATTTGCAAACTCCTCCCGAAGTCCATCGATTAGGAAACGGGGGTGAATCCTAAGACGGTCTGAAGTCTCCAACCCTTTGTGCCACGCACCGACAGATATCCTGTGGAGGGCTGCAGGAGTGGATTCTCTAATTCTATGGAGGATTTTCGGCATGAGTTGTCCAGATTCGGAATGTCCCTTCCCAATGTCTAAAAGTTCTATACACACTGAAAACATGTTCGCAACAATCCTGAATCCTACGTCTAGCAACCTGGGACCCCCAAAGATCGCATACAAGCCTGAATCTCAAGACATGATGCCTGCAACATCTCCAGCCGTACGCTCCTTCCCTTATGCCTATGCAATCTATAATCTTTAATGCCATCCAGCATTCCCTGCAAATCCCCAAACCAAATCCTGGACCTCCATTCTTCTTCTTGATTACCTAGACCTTTTTAATTGTTGCTCTTGCTGGATCTTCATGTCAAGCCAGCCCCCTACAACACGGTCCACGACATTAAACCTGCAAGCATCGTGAGCCCTACAAATCCAAAGTAGGCCTTCAGTAATGCTGCTGAAATCTCCAGTATGCAAGAAATCTAAATCTCAAGCTTACAACTTTAGTCACATGTCCTCAAGTCCTCAGTTCCAAATCGTCCAGCCCAAATCCGCAAAACCCCCAAACCAAGGTGTTGCTGCCCCCGTGGTGCCTTGAGGGCTGCGGCCCCATCGCCTGGGACGCGGCGCGGCGAGATTGTGAAGCTGCCTGGAGGCTTCGCCGAGGGCTGTTTAGGGCTTGGACTTTGCTCTGAGGAAAACGAATTCGGGTTCAGGATGCATTGAAATCTGAAAGGTTTGTCAATATGTGATGTAGGCGAGGGGTCTGGGGTGCTGTTGAGGTTCGGGTGAGGAGTTTGTTGGATGTGCCAGGATGAGAACGAGTGAGTTTGAGTTGAGAGGCCTGGTAGAAAGCACAGCGCGGGGCCTCAAAATCACGTGTAAGGCTTTTGAATGCGGGCTTGTCAAGGCAAATGAGGAAGAGCTACCATGGGGTCTGGGATGCCTGGTATTCCTGGTGCTTCCCATGGCTTACATCCCGTGGTTAAAAGGCTGACTGCGAATGCCGTCCATCGGAGAGTCGTAGGCCTTGAGTGTCACATCACATCGACTAAATCGTCAGAAGTGTTTCCGAACTTGCCAATGAGATCCGAGGAGTTCTTTTGCTGTCTGCTTGTTGGGTTTGGATTTTGTCCTGAGAGTTGACTACAGCTGAACACGACATGTTTGCTTTCTGTAAGCTTGCTAGGCTGACTGGTGCAGGTCTTCGTGGCTCGTGCACCATGCAAGCGCCATCCATAATACATCTCCCTACAAAATCATGAAACTGAGTTACCTTCTTTCATAAATCGTTTGGTGTTCTGTTCATGAGAAGGAATATTTCAGGCAGTCACCGAAGCGTCCCAATCTGGCGCAATCCACCACAGATAGACGACACGAATTGGGAGATTTTTAGCGCCTACGGAGTGCACTTTATGAACCTGAAAAGGACTAGACTAGAATGACTAGAACGCTAAAGCCAAATCTTGCTTGCTGTCAAGGAGCTGACCAACCCACAGGCTTCCCCCAAACAGCCAGCGCCTTCTGATAGTCCCGTGAATACACACTCCAGCGGCTTAAAGGTCTGGAAGCCTATGTTGTCGGAAGAGGCTGCCGAACTGGCTTGGGGTTTCCAAAGTCAACGCGCTCAGGGTTTACAGACTAGGGCTTGGGACTGCATCTTTGGTGCGTGAGGGTGTCAGGGTTAAAAGCCCGGATAGGATGACCGACACTCAAAAACGTCGGGCTGTGTCTGTCCAAAACTGGCATCATCCTTGGTGTGATTTTCTTAAAGCAAAGGTCTTTCATTCCCCATCACAATGCCCCCCAAAAAGGTCTATGAAAAAGTACATCAGCCCAGACGAGAGTGATTGGGAATCCCATTGTCCTGCTCCAACCATCAGAGACGCAAATCCAAGCTGACTGGTGCAAGCCTTGGAATCCCCAGCCTTCAAAAAAAAAAGCCGTGCATATTCGAAGCTGCAGCTCCTCAGCTTCGGTTGAAATCATGATTGCAGCTTCTTAGACGAGTTTTATTGTTTCCCAGACCATCTCCAGAAATGTCGTTCTCAAGCCACACACTCAAAGCTGCGCGGAACCTTTAGGATTTAATACGAGATCCTGAATGAGAGGGCTGCCAAACCGTGCACGCAACCAGACCCAAATGGCATCCTCAATCCGAATTTCTTGTTCCTGTGAAATGTACGTGACCTTGCAGGCATATCGACATGCAGTGTACAGTTGTTGTCGTTGAGACGTCACAGTGCAGAGCCGTAGCCCCTTGCTTGCTTGACTTAAAAGAAGGGACATGTGAAGAGCTCATGGCAGCCACCTGAGAGTCGCCACTTCTCTCAGGTGGTAGCGGAGCACACTTGTGTGGCTGCCTTTTGATTCGTGGGTTGAGCGAGTTGAAGGCAGGCGACACGGAACCTTCGAAGTGGCGACTTTCAGGTGGCTGCCATGAGCTTTTCACATGTCCCTTCTTTTAAGTCGAGCAAGCAAAGGGCTGCGGCTCTGCACTGTGACGTCTCAACGACAGCAACTGTACACTGCATGTCGATATGCCTGCAAGGTCACGTACATGTCACAGTTCCTTAGTTTCAAGTTACTGGTCCAGGAAACAAGCGCGCGGTGGTGGTTGCCAGTGACTGGGGCTGTTGACCAAGTTGCCGTGTACCTGCGCTGATTCACGTGGTACCCTGTATTTTTCTTACGCAAGTTCTAGCGAGATCAGGCTCCCATCGGCTTTGAGAAGGAATTCTCGAAGAATTAGCTGCAAACCTCAGCGTTTCCAATGCCACACTTGCCTGGTCTCAAACCGACTGAGCCTTGCATGGCCAACCCTGGTCCTCATACTTAATTTTCAGAAGGCTCCATCCTACATCATCCGTGCGGTGAAGATAAGATGTCATTTTGTGACCCAAGCATCGAAACAGCTCAACTGCACCAGAAACAGAGGTGACATCTTCGGCATCCACATGGGTCGACACAAAGAGATTTGCGATTCTTTGGCGGACGAGGCTGAGCTTCGAGGTTTCAAGTGGCTCAGGCTTCCTGAAAGTAGGATTTGAGGCTGGGGCCAGGTTAGAGCACTTGTTGACTGGGGATGGTGGATCTCAGTAGAGAGGTTGCTGTTCAAGGTAGTTCTACTGAAATATGGGGCTCAATGGGTTTAGATGTTTAAGGTCTGTGCAGGCACAGTTTCCATGCTCGGCTTTCTGTGGCAGATGTCGCTCCCTGGACGAGCGTCTGTCGCGCTGTGTCAGTTCAAGGACCTCCCCCAAGCCCAAAGCGAGAAATCCGCGAGGTCAAGCAAGACTGACACAATCGAACATCTCCTGCGTGTTAGTGTACAGGAAGAGACTAAAGGTCCATCATTGACAGACTGCAAGCTTTGAACCCCAAACCCTAGACTTCAGCCCTTAGACTCGATCTTCTCCACAGGGCTTCCTCGTGGTGCTGCCAGATTTCTTCAAGGGGGTGCAGCGTCCTCATGCTTGTGCGTGTAGGTTGGATGTTTTTTATTGGTTTGCATTCAAGCCCTTCGCAAGCAGAAAATTCGAAAGGTATGGAGTTCATGGAGCTTTCCAGCCTGTTGCAGGGTCTTCCTTGTCAGACTGGAGTTCTGCACCTGTAGTACACAGCATGCGAACAAGCAGAACGCCATGAGCGGTGAACAATAACAACCTGGAAGGAATCCATGATGGTGATAACGAGTAATGAGTAATGGTCATGACGAGAAGAAGATGATGGTGGTGATGGTGATGATGATCATGTTGATGATGGGATTTGCGATCCCAGGATTGCAGTAGCGCTTTTCTGAATAATTGAATTCAGTTGTAAGCATCGTCTTTCTGCTGATTCCTGTTATAGCAGGTTGGAGAACTACTTAGTCACTTAGTGCAGTTGTTTCACCGCTGCACTGCACCGAAATGAGGCCTGTGCCAAGTAGGGATTCGGTCTCAACTACCAGCAGCACGTTTGCCTTGATCCCGAAGCTCCACATGAGCACCCTGAACCCGTGAGCCAACCCTCCTGAGCGCACTGGAAAACCCTATACTACTGCCTAAACAAAGACGTCTCAAGCACTTTGGTACTTGTGGGGCACAGACCCCGAACAGTGGCGCACGAGCATCTCCCGGAACACTTGACGCACTCCCTGACTAAGAGCTTTCTACGAGCACTCGGAAAGCCAAAAGCATGAACAGTAGACAACGCTTCACCAGCAGCGCTCCAAGACGGAGCACGCCATCACCACTCCAAGACTCCAAGACTCCAAGACCAGGGACCGAATCGGTTCGAGAGCGTGATCTGCAGCCAGATTGCAGGGTTGCTTTAAAAACAAGAGCGCGGCTTGGAGCCATTGTGCCAGCATTTTGTTTATGCGCCACGCGAGGATTGACAGCTTCGGTTTGCGAAGAGCACACGCGCAGCAGATTGGCTTTGGCGCAATGCTAAGTACAAGTTGTGAGAACACTCCATGCGGTGAGCAACGTGTGGCAGGAACGCGATAGAGTGTTGGCACGCTCTTTGGGGAATGCGGAAAAGAAAATTTCGATAGAATGCCACCTGAACAGCAGGCAACGGGATATTTACATCCACCTCAGCGGCAAATGCAAGGGCCGTTCTCTGGCAAGTGGGTTGGCTTGACGCCTGCATGTTGGGCCTCCTGGAGCCCTGATAGGGACGGCACAGGTGAGCCTCCAAACCTTGAGTACCTTTTCGGGGCATACTTTTTCGGGCCACCCGCGCAGGTGAGGCTCTTTGTAATCAACAGTTCTGGACAGTCTTCTCGCAAGGGCACGCTCTTCTGAGCGCTGCCATTTTCCTGCCTTGTTTTTGGAGATCTATCTGCTTACTTGTCTGAGGGCAGCATGGCAAGTAGCGCCGGGCTTGTTTGCTAAAATTTTCTATTGGACGTCAAATCCAGCACCTGCGGCAAAGGCATGAAGACCCCGGTGCGAATCCGAGCTGGTGGGACATGCTTCGGCAGGCTTGCGTCTCATAATGGAGTTTCCATGAGGAGCTGTGTCTTGGGGTCGAAGCAGTGTTTAGGGTTGTACAGGCCTGAAAAGCACCATGTCTGGTGTTTCATCAATCGTTGAAAGGTTTTATCCATTGAATCCTCTTACAGCCCCTCTGAAATTTGCAAACCTGCAAGGTATGCAACCCAATGGCAAGAGTGTGGCCATCACATGTAAGGATGAATGAACGTCAAAATTATGTCGCGAGGTTCCCTGCAAGCCCCAGGGATCTGTGAGTTAGCGGAAGGAGCCTCATCCATGAGCATTTTTGTGGGGTTGAGCAGTCTCGGCAGATCCCTCACTGTACGACTTTTCGTCGTAATTTGGAGGAACTTGAAACCCAAAAGGCTTTAATTTCAATTGACGATTGTTTGTTTGCCTGCGTGCGCTGGAGTGTTTGTCGGTATGAAAAAACCTTTTGTACTGACCGTACTTGGGCTTCCATATCACATGAGATATCGCTTGGAAGAGCATTCCCGGCGTTGTGAGACCTCCTAAGATGAGTTTTATGTGCCGTTGATGGTTCTCCGATGCTCAACTCCGCCATGCCCCCGTCAGAGTGGGGTGGGGTACCTGGTAAGTCGGCAGTAAATGGGAACGTGGCTAATTAAAAAGCCAATTGAGATCCTTGTTGCCAAATTCTAGCTGCTACTTGCTATGCCGCCAGTCCATGCAACCAGAGAAACCTGCGCCCAGAAGCTTGCTGCCACAGGCGCCGACGCTTCTCACTCCACTGAGCCTGGGCCGTCGAAACTTCTGCGACCTGCTTTTGCGGATGAACTGTATAAAGTACTTGAAGCATCCTCAAGCCCGTCTCAGAACCCCAAGCCATAAGCCTAGAATGCCTAGGAACACCGCCTGGGGCGATGTCGAGCGTGATTTGGAGGCTCTAGAACCGGGCACAGCGCATGCCATTACTGATATCCAAAACCTCAACTTTGCATTGCCTGTTTAACTGAACGAATCAGACTTAAATTGAATCTCTAGACCTGGGCCTGCGAGGTTGAGGTCAGGGAGGTTCCTTGGGCATAGTTGAACGAGATAGCGGATAAAGACTGTGAGGATGTCTGGAATGTGAAAAGGATTTCTTGGTGAGAGGGGCTGCAACACGGCAGCCAAGCCAGTCCGTCTTCAGGTTCTTGGTGCAGTTCCAGCTTTGCAGCTACCTGTTCCAATTACATTGGTTTTCATTTGTCTTCATCAGGCTTAGGTCATAGGCAGATCCATCATTTCCGGCGTCAGTCCGCTTCCGGACCTGCATTTTCTTGGAATGATCACATATGGCAAGTTTGGTGAATTGGGGGGGTCTGTAAACGGGCATAGGCATCAAAAAAAAATTGA